>JAOVVI020015950.1:0-11031 GCA_028571085.2 Nepenthes alata
TATGAAAATCGGAACCTCACAACTCTCCCCAACTTAGAAAATTTTGTCCTCGAGATTAACAAATCCTAGAATTCAAACGAATATACAAACCTCAAAATAAAAGGGGATACTTGTCCCAAATCTCATCCTCTCTCTCCCACATTTCTCCTCGTGAGAGTGGCCCCTCCACAAAACCTTCACGAGAGGAATGATCTGCGAGCGCAAAATTTGATCCTTCCGATCCAGAATCTGAACTGACTCCTCCGAATGCGATAAATCTTCTTGGATAACCAAGGGGTCGTAATCAATGACGTGCACATCGGCCAAACCCGGTGGCAATGCCAAACAACACGCCACTTCTCCTACTCTCTCCAAAATTTTGAAGGGTCCCATAAATCGTGGCTTCAACTTTCCTTTAACACCGAATCTGGAGATTCCCTTTCATGGCGAAACCTTGAGGAAAACAAAATTTCCAACCTCGAATTTGAGTTCAGATCTCCTACGGTCCGCATAACTCTTCCAACGACTATGAGCCATTTTCAACTTCTCAAAAATCACTGTAATCTTCTCCGATGTCTCCCGAATCACATATGGACACAAAAGACGTCTATCTCCCGCCTCCTCCCAATGGATAGGAGATCAGTACTTTCTAACATACAATGCCTCAAAATGAGACATGCCAATACTTGCCTAAAAGCTATTAGTGTATGTGTAAATTCAGCCAACGCAAGGTGATCACCCTGATTCCCCTTCAATTCCATCACAGTGGCTCTAAGCATGTCTTCTAATATATGGATAGTCCACTCATACTGGCCATCTATTAAAGGGTGATACGCTATACTGAACTTTAAGTTCGTCCCTAATTCTCGATGTAAACTCTCCCAAAATTTAGAGATGAAACGTAGATCACAATCAGATACAATAGATGCTGACACCCAATGTAATCTAACAATCTTATTGATATACAGCTGTGCCAGGCGATCACGAGAATACGTTATCCGAATGGCTAGGAAATGAGTCGATTTCGTTAGCCAATCTATAATGACCCGTATCGCGTCATGAGTTTTCAAGATCCTAGGCAAGCCCATAGCAAAATCCATGGAAATATCCTCCCACTTCTAACTCAAAATGGGCAAGGGCTGCAATAAACCCAAGGGCTTCCTCCTCTCAGCCTTCAACTGGTAACAAATAAGGCATCTTTCGACAAAAGCAATAATTTTTTATCGCATATTCCTCCACCAAAACATCTTCTTCAAGTCTTGGTACATCTTGTTTATTTTAGGGTGGATAGTTTATCTGATCCGATGAGCCTCCTTTATGATTTCTTCCTTCAAATCCTTATCATTAGGCACATATAAAAGATTTTGGAATCGTAAAATCCATCGGCACGAATAGTAAAATCCATATGAGAATCTCAACCAAGATCTCTAATAATATCTATCAAAAATGAATCACTCGCTTGCCCTTCCTTAATCCTCTGGAGGATCTCAAGCTGTACCTACAAGAAGACAACATCATCTGATTTTCTCTAACATATCGCTCGACATTACAGAATTTTAGACAATCCAACATCTCCATCTACTTGATTTGCATCCTCGCCACAAAACTGGTCCGACTACTACTCAAACCATCCGCGATCACATTCGCTTTCCCTGGCTGATAAAGGATCTCACAATTATAATCCATAAGAAACTCAATCCATCTTTGCTGCCTTATATTCAACTATTTTTGTAAAAATAGATACTTGAAACTCTTATGATCGAAATATATTAAAAAATTTTCATCGTACAGATAATAACTCCAAATCTTCAATGCGAATACAACGGCGACTAACTCCAAATCATGGGTCGAATAATTCTTCTCATGGACTTTCAACTGACGAGTCCCATAAGCAACTACCTTCCCATTTTGCATCAAAACACATCCGAGGCCAACCTTGGAAGCATCACAATATACCTCAAAATGACCAAAACCGTCAGAGATAGTTAGAATTGATGCCGAAGTTAAATGATCCTTTAACACTTGAAAGCTTCAGCCATGCTCCTCTGTCCAATCAAGCTTCACTTCTTTGTTCGTCAGCTAGGTAAGCGGCAAAGCAAAACGAGAGAAATTCTCTACAAATCGGTGATATTATCCAGCCATACCTAAGAAACTATGGACCTTCGTCATCATCGTCGGTCGACTCCAACTGATAACGGCTTCAATCTTCTTTGGGTCTACCGACACACCTCTACTGGAGATGACGTGGTTCAAAAATACAACCTCATCGAGCCAAAACTTGCACTTCTTCAGCTTCACAAATAGCTTATACTTCCTAAGGGTATGAAGCACGATGCTCAAATACTCCTTCGGCTCAACACAACTCCTCAGATAGATCAGGATGTCATTGATGAAAATCACAATAAATTTATCCAAATAGGATTGAAAATTCAATTCATCAAATCCATAAATACGGCCAGAGTATTCGTCAAACCGAACGGAATAACAAGAAACTCATAGTGACCATATCTCGTCTGAAATGTCATTTTCACTGCATCCTCTTGCTTAATTCTAAGCTGATGGTATCCCGACTGAATATCAATTTTGGAGAACACACAGGTTCCTTGTAATTGATCGAAGAGATCATCAATCCGCGACAACGAGTACTTATTTTTTATCGTGATCTTATTCAACTCACAACAGTCCACGCATAACTACAAGGCCCTGTCCTTCTTCTTCACAAATAGGACTGAAGCATCCCAAGGCAAAACACTGGGTCTAATAAAATTCAAATCCAACAAGTCCTACAATTGTAACTTTAATTCTTTCAACTCAATAGGAGACATACGATAGGGTGTCTTCGAGATAAGTGTCAATCCAGGCATGAGATCAATCCCAAACTCGATCTCTCAGTGTGGCGATAAAGTAGACAACTTATCATGAAACACATCCTCAAACTCACACACTACTGAAATCCCCTTGACTGATAACACACGACTTTCCACCTCACTAGCATAAGCCAGATAAGCTTCACACCCACTACTCAATAAATGACGAGCTTACAGAGTCGAAATAAAACTAGGCGACTCCACCCATCAAATCCCTTGAATGTGAAAAGGCTCACATTCCAGAATTGTAAAATTAACTCTCTTATGGAAATAATCAATAGTGGCGTGATTCCTCGATAACCAATCCATACCCAAAAATCACATTGAAATTATGCATTTCTAATAAAATCAAATCAACAGCTAAGGACAACCCATTCACCTTAACCACACACCCAAGGTGTGAAATATCTGTAATAATAGAAGATCCCGTAGGCGTCGACACAACCGGAGAATAATCAAGAATCACAAGAGAGGATACTAAATGACAAGCAAATTGGAAAAAAATGAAGGAATGGGTGGATCCATAATCAAAAAGCACAGTAGCAGAAGCACCACAAATTGGAGGAATACCTTCCACAACAGCATCAGACACCTTAGCTTCACTAGCAGTCACAGCGAACGCCTTCCCATGAACAGCAAGCTTAGGGGCAAGTGATTTCTTCTGATGTTGACAATCTTTAAACTTGTACCTAGACTATCCAGAATTAAAATATACACCCAACGCCTTATAGCAAGGCCTATCACCATGAGGATTCCCGCAATGCTAACACAAACTGGTGGGAGCTTGCTTGGCCGGTGTAGAAGGACTTGCCTTCTTTCCTTGATCTGCTTGCTTCAGCCTCTTCGATGGCCTCCTCGAACCCGCACTAGAGCTTGTACTAGTGCCGCTTCTAGTTGACATTCTCTTCTTGAAGTATTTCTCTTTCTTAAGCTCCCCCTTGTGGATCAAAGCACGATCCAAAACTTTCTCGTAGGTCGTCAGCTTGAGGGTCGCCAACTAATTGCGAATATCATCCCTCAAACCTTGTAGAAACTTCCTTACTTTCCTTTCCTCATCTTCCATCACGTACAGAGTATACCGAGCTAACTTCATAAACTTTGCATCATACTCAACAACCATCTTCCTTATCTTAAACGAATAAACTCTTCCTCCTACTCACGGAGGCTAAAAAGAAAGTACTTCTGTATGAATGCATCCTCTCTAGCACACCCAAAGCCCACTTCTTCATCTCCCACCAATGGTGAGCTTCACCCTCCAACCGATATGAGGCAAACAACACCCAGTCCTTCTCTGGACAATGGATAACAATAAACACCTTTTTTAACCTCTAGAACCATGTGTCTGCTTTAATTCGGTCTGGTTCCCCCAAAAACTCAGAAACTCTCTCCTGAATGAATCAATCATAAGAAGAGAGTTTAGGATTAGTAAGAATTGAAGCTGGAGCAGGGACAGGCACTGAAGCAAGATTTCACTCCCCATATTCCCAAAAATGTCAGCCATCCTATCCAACAGATTCAGATACTCTACCTCTCTATCACGTTGCTGGCCACCTCCACGCATCGACCTCTATCTCAGCAGCATGATCAGCTACTGATATCTATTCTGAAATAAGAACGGTACATATTAGATTACAGATTGGACACTAAGACATTACAATTCTATGCAGTTAAACATAGCTAATGGTCTAAGTAGGGCAAATTGAGATACTAGAGCTATCCGATCTGGCTTAATCATCCTATACCTATATCTACTTATTAAGTCTAGCCTCTACTATCCTAGGCTTCCATATAAATTTCAGATCAAGCCTAAGGAATCTCTTCTCTAATACCAACTGTAACGAATCAAATTTTCTAACCGAAAATTGACAATATTCCGACTGTATAAACTAATACAAACTTGTATATAATCCCTCTACAATGTACATATCTCGATAACAAATACACACAGGATCCAAAAAGCCACCATAAAAATTTATTGCACCAATGTCATAACCCTAGTTACAACATCGGCTCAGATAATATGCCACTAGATACCTAAACAAACCATAAAAACCTACAAAAATATATACAACCATCATAATACAGTGAAAGCTAAACTATATGTACATCATCAGTATACAACTACATCAATATATATTCATCTGCAAAATATATAAAAATACTCTATAAGGTACAAAATATCAACAACTAAGTCCACAAAATCATCTTCTAAGTCTGCAGCTTAGCCAATTTTTAATTCTCAACTCCGCCTCATAGGTATAAGCTCATACTTATTTTAAGAAAAGAAAACAGAAATGAGTGAGTTAAATATTCAGAAATGTATAATATAATCAAAGACAGTAAGTAATATATACAAAATAAAGTAGATGAATGATATAGGAGTATAATAAAGATGCATAAACATGAAATATGATCAAATATACTTTTTAGAATATATTTATCTTTTTTATTTTATCTATTCTTCCTTTAAGTTCTAAAGTATGTAGAAATTTCTTTATCTTTACGGACTAGAACCAGTAGATCATACCAGCTAACGGAGTAGCCAAACGAGGAATGAAATGTATATGTATCCACACATTCTAAAGCGCTACCCACGATACCTCAAACATTAACATCCCGTGACAGACGGTATACCTTTCACCCGATAAACAGTGCTAGATAACAAATATGCCACCATAACATCTCCCGTGGCCCAGGAGTATTTTTCGGTCTACCACTGTAATATCTTAAGGTATGTTAGAAAATACTACCATTTGAAATATAAATCCTTGGTCCAAATTTATTATTACTTATTCTTAAGGGAAGGTTCTACCATAAACTTATATAGAGCTTTCACTCCCTCGAGAAAGAATCGTCAAACATAACAAATTATGAAGTTTCCTTCAAATACATTACATAACTTACATAATTCTTTGATAGGGATGCAGATAATCATTTTCTTATGAGTTACAATCTTCACATGCCTTTAATTACATGCACAAATTAGTAAAAAACTTGAAACATATAAAAAATTCTTACCACAATGAACCAAATATGATTTTAGAATTTTTAGATAATAAATTCTTTCACAAATACATACAACGTAATTTTCAGAACATAAACAAGATAACATATATAACGTACATGTGCATAAATATAACTATTCAGTTCACAATATTTTTGTAACACGTAAAAATTACATATACAAAATATATGTGAATAAATACCAAATTATTAAAGTACCCATCCACGTCCATAAAATTAGGATTTTAAGTTTCTAAAGCCAAATCATGTATAATTTTAAATAAAATGGGTAAATCCAAAGGGGCGCAAGTTAGAGTTTATGTGAGCAATATACTATACAAATCTTAGAAATCGGATATGAAATCAACATATATGCATGTTCAAGACATGGGTTCCATAAAATATAAATTTAAACATGTATCAAAACGAGAATACCCAAAGAGAACAGAATAAAAAGTACAAATAGAAAAATAAAAGTATATGTGTGCACTTGCCTCGACCCGATCTATCACTTCTCTAACTAGTTCTAAGTCGAAATTCGACTCAGGAACCTCGATCTCTTCCTTATCTCTTCTCCTTCGTGTCCTCTCTCTCTCTCCTCTCTCGTTAGAAGCCAAAAAATGACCGAAGAAAAACCCTGACGCGCGTTTTATATCATGGGCTGGCGCTTAAGTGCCACCTCGATGCGCTGGTTTGCTAGATCCATCCCCTGCCGCAGGCGCTCAAGCGCCTGGCAGGTGCCAGTCCACTGGATTGGGCACCTGGCGGGCGTCCCCCACTGCATCTACCTACGCTCCCGAAACTTAATGTTTTCACAAGCATTAAGTATAATCTTGATTATATTACCTTAATTATTTTTAATTACGGTATTATGGAAATCAAAACCTTACATTTGGATATAAACATCCTGCAAAAATTTTTAAAGTTAAAAAAGAGCATTTAACATAAGGGATGCCATATGAAGAGATAAGAGACAAAAGAGTGAGGAGATAAGAGGCAAAAGAGGGAAGATAAGGACTTTCAATATTTGCTAAGAACCAATTTGAGTTTTAGCTTTTGTCAAGTTTAAATGCATTACTCTAATCATAATTATATGACGTATTATCCTTTAATTACTCGATTTCTCATTATATTAATCACTAGTCAATTGTTAGGAGTATTTGGATCATATTTAATCGATCATTCACACATATTATTGTATAGGAATCACAACAGAGGTTATTTTTGTTATCGAATATTTTTATGGTAGATTTATTCGGTGTAAATCCATGATTCTTTCCTTAAAAGAAAACAGTTTTCACATCAAATATTGTCATACAATTTATATATTTATTTGCATATTTTGTTTCTTGTATTTTAATGGTGTTTGGTGGTTAATGATTAACGAGAGCTTCGATTTTATTTTCACTATGCCGATATTGTGTGTATTTCAGGAATCCTAACATAATTCTTAAGAGGGCGTGGAGAAAAGAGGTTACGTCATGGCCTCAGATCAAAGCGAGTCCTAAAAATAATTCAAAATAATTCTATTTTTTAAAAATTAAATCTCAAAAATAAAATAATAGCCAAAATAAATCTCAAAATTCAAGTATGACCTGACAACTAGACTAACCATCCGACCACAACAAAAATATCAAATGATATATTGTCATATATTCACAAGATCTCTTTGAACGATCCATCTAAACTAATTAATAATCACGACTTGTTTCAAAATATCATAAGAAAAAGTGACCAACGACAATATATATAGAATCATCGAACCACAGCAAAACCAAATACCACCAAATCCAATTAATTAGAAGATCCTGACACTATTTTGTTAACAATATAACATACAACCTTTACCCCGACTGGCGCCCAAAATAATATCAAAATACATCTGATACAATTATAATTTAAATACAAAGTTGATACTCACTAAATAAAAGCGAGATTTTAATCAAATTCATGTTTAAGCTCCCTAGAATGTATCCAAAATTCACTAATTTGAAGAGATAAAAGGTAATAAAAATACAAATAGAATACTCAACAAGTATTTATATATAATATATATAATAAATTAACTCGTCTATGAATAGAACAAAGGGAATTGAAACGTATATGAAAACCCATAAAAAGCTAAAATACAAATGTCTAATGAATCAAACCAATGATAGTTTGAATGTGGTTTCGTACTCAAAAGTATAATATTAAACCAAACTATAATTTCTGAATATACGAAATAGCCGAATCCTGTGGCCGAAACCTGTGAATCTCAAGTGAAGTCTCAAATACAAACCAATGCAGGTAAAACATATCCAAAATATAAAACACGCACAAATTGAAAAATTAACGATCAAAAGACTAATTTGATGAAAGATTACTCCTACTCCAGATAACTTAATACAATATCACTACTATTTAGACCCACATATAGGGCTGTCTACATTTTTTCTATTAACAGAATTGAACACCGCTTTATTTTTTCACCCGTGGATGATAAGTACAATCTCAAATCCGTCTGATATATTAGGATATCTAAATATATTAATTTCGTTCGATTTCTTATAATGGTTCTCATAACAACACAAATAGATGAGGGTCTCTATATCAAAGTCTAAAACATTTCCTATCTAGTAGAAATGGTTCAAATTTTTCATTCGAAAAGGTCAAAACTTTTCACTCTGAAAAAAAGTACATATATCGAATCAAATATCAAAGATAAAGTCTAACCCAAAACACATTGCACGGATACCATAAGCAAAGCCCATAGCACATTTTATGACTTTTTTTTTTTTGTAAATATGCTTATACATAAATATAATATTTTAAAATATTTATCAATTTTTTACAAAACAAACAAAATTCTCAAATATTAAAAAAATAAAAGTAAAATCCCAAAATAACTGATAAAAGTGACATGCATACACGGATAATCCAAGTAGAGTAAGTAAAATGACTTGTATATACATTAAATCCACTAAATGTGAGCAAAACTAAATAGAAACTGGAATATATTAAAAATAGGGTGTAAGAATATTTGTATTAACCTCCAACTTAATAGATCTAACAAAAGGATACATTGAAATACATATTCTCCTCTTTCTGTCTCTTCCTTCTCCTTCTTTTTCTCTCTCCTTCTCTTCTTTCCAATAGAAAATGATCGAAATAGTGTGCACTACCCCTTATATAGCTGAATTGGCACATGAACACTGTTCAGGCACGTGTTAGACACTGTGCCTAACCCTACCCGCACACGAGTGCCTCCTCGAGTGGCCCTTGAGCATGCCTACTCTGGATTCCGCGCTTGAGTGCCACCTCAAGTACTCATCGAGCGCACCCTAAGCTAAAAAATGCACATGAGTGTATGTCAGATGTACCTCAAGCGCTAAATCTGCTTCTTCACTTCGAATATCTTTTAAATTCATATTATATAATTATTTTTATGTATCTAATTTAATTTAAAATAAATCAATAATATCAAATTAAATTGGATAAAAATCAGATAGTATATGTTGCAACAGAATGAATGGAGAAATAAGAGTGTCGACAAAGGAAACCAGCCTCAGCATGTATTATTAAATTATGATATTAAATAGTGGATAAAGAATATGACGGGTGGATTTATTACAAATGGACCAAGTACACCTCAAATAATCAATACAAAAATAAAAAAAAAATTATATGTATTCAACTTTTATGACTATCCATAATCAACTAAATTTTTGTGAGTAATGGGAGTGGTCTATTTTTTTAATTTTCTCATTAATAAAATAAATAAATTTTTTTTATAACGTGGCGTTTGATTAAAAAAAATAAAAATTTTATTTTATTTTTATTTTCAGTGAAATAAAAATTTTACTGTTTAATTACTGGTTTTAAAAAAAATAATATTTTAAAAATACTAATTCGAATAATAATTGCCCGTGTAAATAGTGGGTATTATTTATTCCCGATTGAGACAGAATTCATATTCCCTCACGTTTATTTTGATATTTTGAAAATACCCTTCGCCCTAATCAATTTCTGCCTCTGACTCTACGATTTTCTTATCTCTCGCAGCCATCTTCTCTTTGTTGAAACCCTACGCTTGCTGCCTTCTCTCGATCGAGTCGCTTCTACTTTGACCGTTCTCTTCAAATCTGTTCTCTGCTTCCAGCGTTCTTTGCTTCCACTCGAAATCCTGCTTCCTCTTTCATCAGCGCTTCGAATCTGTCTTTTCTACATCTCTTCTACCGTTCTCCATCAGAATGTTCGAGAATTCGACTTCTCTCCATTGCTTCGGAAGCTTGACATAACAGATTTGTGGAAGGTAAGAATGCTCGAAAGTCCCTTATTCTATTTTATTTTTGCGAAACCCTAGTTCGATTTCGCCGTCCGCCATTACAGATCTATGAGAAATTTCTCAAATAAATTTATATTTGGGATGTGCAAAACAGCATTTCGATGTATGGGTTTTGATTATTTGGGTTGTGCGAAACCCTAGTTCAAAATATTTGTCTCTGTTTATGTTTCTATTTCCAATCTGGAAAATTGTTTCAAACCCTAGTTTGTTTCCAGATTTATGTTTCTATTTCTAGTGCCTTTGTTTACATGTGTTGGACCCTTCAACATTTTTGTTTCCAGATTTTCATATTCGTTTCCCGATTTTCACTTCGTTCCAATTCGTTGCAGATTTTCATATGTCATATATGGTGTATTTGGATCTCAATTTTGATGTTTCTGTGTTTCTGCTTTGAAAAATATATTCCACTTCGTTCCATATCTGGTCGGTGTGTTTCTATGTTTCTACATTTTCAGATTTGAAATGTTTACATCTGTTCCTGTGTTGGACCCTTCGCACCTTCTGTTGTTTCTGTATGCTGCACAGTTCTGGAAATGTTTACATTTTTTCTGTGTATCCAGTTCAATTCAAATGAGTGGCATGGATTTTTCTGCCTGCTGTATATGCTGTACATTTTTCCTGTTTATATTTTTTTGTATTCCATATACAGCACACATGCTGTATATGCTGCCTGCTATTGTTGCCTACAATCTTCATTTGTTCCATATGCTCCCTGCTGTTGCTGCTGCATTTGGATTTTGCTGTTTTTGAATTTCACATTCATAGCTGAGTGTGTGGCTGTGTGGGTGTGGGTGCATAGGTGTGGCTGAAATGTTATTGTAAAACATTTCGTGGGGGACCATAATCATGAACTAG
>JAOVVI020015951.1:0-11031 GCA_028571085.2 Nepenthes alata
AGAGCGACGCGATGCCCACCGGCACCCAGGAAATATGAACATGCTACCGCCGCGGTATCTGTCTTTTCCATAAAATGTAATAATATAATTTATATGTACATTTTTTTGCAAGTGGTTTTTAAGGGACTTAATTTGAACATATTTCCAAAAAAAAAAGCATTTAAAAAATCTATTACCAAAATAGAGAAATTTGTGAAAAGTTCATGTTCAGTTTTGTAAGACCCCGCCAAAAATATTTTATTTGTCATGCTTTTCTATAAAAATTATTTTAAAAAATAATATCATGTGTACCTAATTTGACGTGTGATTATTTTGTCCATCAAGGGTTTCATACAGGCATTGTTCGAATATTTGAGCACCAAAGTCCCGTTATGCCATAGCTCATGACGTTATAAATGAACTTATCTGGACAAATTGATCTTATGATAATGAGATATGTTATTTTCTTATAAGTGTTATATCATATATATATTTATTTATTTATTTGTATTCTTTGATTTGTTGGCTAGCCAAGTAAAGTTACACAAAAGGGTAAGTTGATTTATATTTGAGCAAATGAGGATTTTTAGCAATGAAGATGACCATGTTTAAAATGCACATGAAAGGAAGAATGAGAGATGAAGATTCATTCATTTGTTGTGATTTCAAATCATGCTTGATTTTTTATTGACCTAAGCTACTTTATTTTTCCTATTGAAAAAAATACTTTACCAAAGTTTTCTTATTATTTGCTTCTGTAATCTTTATTAATTGAATTACTTATTACAATGTGTTATATTCTAATATTATGAGAAGATTTTGTAACTAAACTTGCTATATTATAAATATTTTATAAACTTATAATTTGGTAATTTGTTTCATTTTAAAAAATAATTTTTCGCATAAATCTTATATCTTATTATTATAATTATTATTTTATATACTATAATAATAACATTCGATATCCTTATACTTGGATTAGCTATTACTTCTCTTAGAACTGTCACATTTCTCAGTTAATCTTCTCTTCCAATGTTCACTTGTTGAGACCAAAGCCACTCAATTTTTTAGAATTTTCATAAGTAATTGTTCTTTGTCTAAACTCATTCATTAAGTATAAAAAATAATAATATTATATGTTTTTCAAAAGAAAAAAGCAACATCACAATTTAATCAAAGGAACTAGTTAATGAAGCTAGCATGAACGATATCTTGTCCTCCTCATCGATTTTCTCATCAAATGTAAATATTTACGTTAAAATTCTATTAAATTCACCATGGGCTTCTCAAAGCTGCCACTTTTCACCAACTAAAAGCTATAAAATTGATTTTTCAAATGCAATTTCGTTAGCATGTTGGATTTATAATGCCGTTTGAACTTCATTTAAACCTCCAATATATGCAACAAACCAGTTATTTTTATCCAAAAAAAATAACTTAATATATAATTAACTAAATTCTTTCATAATTTTCTCATGAGTCAAAAAACTGTTTACTATTTTTTGTTAAAAAATAATATTATTTTATCTATTTAAATTTTAATAGAGAAAGACAAATCTTTCGATCGTCACAAGCCCAAATATCTAATATCATTTGTTGGAAAAATCCTGACAGCTTAAGCCACTTCTCTCCCTTTTGAAGTCATGAGAAACAAAAAAGACATATATACTCAAGTATATAAATTATATAAATAATTTTATATGAAAACTCTTTTTTTTTTAAAAAAAATTATTAAATTTTTTACTAACGGTTATATTTGTTAAATTTGAGACCTGGTTACAAATAATACATTTGAGCCAACTCCTTTAAAAAGTGTGAGATTTGGCTACCACTAATATCAAACACATTGATTATATGACACAATATGAGTACATAAACCCTAAATATAAAAAAATAATAGAATAATCGAGACGAAATCAAGTGATAATATGTTGTTTATAACAACATACAGTAAAGAGAGTAAGAAAGAAGAGAAAGAGAATGCCAAAACTTTTACGTGAAAAATCCTTTTGAATAAGGAAAAAATTACGGGACTCCAATCCATAAAAGAATTGCACTATGAGAGTTTTCGATTACACAAACCACATGCTACACAAACCCTAAGAGTTGAAGAAGAGGAAAAGCATAGCCTTTTTCAGTGCACACACTCAACTCTTTCTATTATACTCCACTCTTCTCTCGCTCTCTCCGTCCTTTTTTTCTTCTTACAATTGCTCACACACACGCATACATGTATACTGGCTGATGAGAGTGATGACCATGCCAACGTGGAGGACACCCGTACAGGCAGCAGCCTGGTGATCGTACATCTCTATAACTGTACTGTAGATTGTTTTGTCCAGTGCAGACAATGCCCACTCTGCAAATGCAGCACACATTTTCTGCAGATTTCGTGTGCTCAGAAGATCATCTAAACTAGCGACCACGTGTCCTTTCTGCTTACAAGTCCTCGGGCCTTCAAAGATGCTTACAGATATTGCCCGTGAACCTTGGTCCTCAAGTGAAGAAAGCCTTCGGACATTATATAATGTTCTCATCCATATTCACAATCCTCGGACGATTAACTCATCAGACCGCGGACCACATCCGTGCAAAAGTCCGCGACCACATTTCCACAAAGGGAGTGACCCCAACAGTGGCTTTAAGCATAGGTCAGAACCAAAAAATCTTTGATTTCGTTCATCCCAAATTAAACAAGACAGTATAGTTGCAGCAATGAAATACGAAGAACTACCCGCTGATTTTGAGAAGTTTCCTTTCCACCTCATTGCTGCTCCTGCATCCCATTTCTCCTAATTGACCGTTGTCTCCTGCTTTCCAACGCGCCATCTGATTCCAAACTCAATCGAGAGAAACTGCAGCTAATTGGGTAATTAAAATTATGGATTCTGTTCATAGTATTCACCTCATCCAAACAGTAATCCACAATACGAAAGCGTGAGCAGCAGGAATATTTACTTTGGAATCAATTTGCCAGTGATGGAACTCTACTCTCTCTTTTTCCTGTTGGAAGTGCGCTAAGCAGATTTAACTGTGAAGAGGATCCAGTCCGTGTAATAATAGCAACCCTTATCAGTGCTTAAGCAGAGGTGTACGTATTCACCCCTACTCATATAAATACTATGTTACGTCTTCAATACTATCGATTCAATATAGATGATATAAAACATCTACTGTACAAATTTATGAATGCGACAAACAATTGGTCCTATAATCACCATTACATAAATGCTTTTATGCAACTCGAGCAGTTTCTTGAAAATTTGTTTCAAATATAAAACTTTGGAGAATAGAATTTTCAACAAGGCTAAAGTTAAAAATGGCTTTGGTTAAGCTATTATATTTATGAAGGTGAAGAAGGAAATTGAGGTTTATTCTGAATCTGTTGAAAATTGGAGACTGGTGGAGATGGGTTGACTTGACTTGATTGTTAAACGGGTTCTTAATGATTAATGACTTACATCGAGGACAGAAGTAATATGTTAAAGAACCTGAAACTCATAATCTGAATCTACAGATTGAAGAACATGAACTGCAGAACAGAAACAGAACAGATTTATTTATTCTGGAAAGTTGAGTTCACAGGAATTTGAATACAATTAAGGAAATAAGCCACATATACAGTAACAATGTCTAAAATCTCATCCATTTGATTGAATACTATTGGGTACAATATTGATCGGGATGGTATAATTTGTCAGCCTAACGAGCCCATGGTTTATAGGATTAGGATTGCTAGAAATGAGAGAGCATTGTCTGACCCATTAGATCCAAACCCAGAGGATACGGCATTCGAGTTTGACCAAATTCTAGTTAAAATAAATCAATATCCAACAAATAGATCGGAAATTTATTAAGCGAAAAACAAATTGGATTGAATTATATACGCCAATGGCGACATATTCGAGTGTTCATCCGAACGATTTGTACAATTGAATGAGTTCGTTGATCCTATAGTTAGTCCAGATAGAGATTGTTGGGGTTAGTCACTCCCTTATGGGTGACTCAACAATTTGTCATCGGAAGATTTGCAATAAATTGAGGCTGGGTTGCAGGAAACAAATGACCGGTCAACGAGTTGATCGGCTGAGGCCGGAGAGGAAATTAGGAAAGGATTTTCGGAGAGGAAATCAGGAAAGGATTTTCGGAGAGTATTTTTCAGAGTGAAAAATGTCGGAGTACGTTTTCCAGAGACGAAAATGAAAGAGAAGAAATCCAGAGAGGAATCCTCCAGAGTGGATTCCTCTGAGGAGGAAATCTAGAGAAAACTGGCAGGGTAAAATTACCGGTCAACAAGTTGATCAGCTGAAGGTGCACGGTCGACTGTAGGTGCGCCAAAGCACTTTGAGGCAAAGTGACCTGCCAACATGTTGACCGGCAGATTATGGATTCCGGTCAATGTTCATCAACTGGTTGCTAAAGGCGCACGAAATTTACTGATTGGTATTACTCGTATGGAAACGTCCGAGTATATGAGCTGTGCACAGTAACGACCGAGGATTAGGGATAATGTCTGAGATTGTTGTCATTGCATGGAGATATCAAGGAAGGCCCGAGGTCCTAGGCACAGAAAATGCACGTGGATGTTAACTCAGAAGATTGACTAAGTATGTGTGATCTTTGAAATATATGCGCAATCTCTGTAGAGTATGCACCGTTTCTGCAAAGCATGATGATTTGTAGAGCCAATGGCAGGTTGCAAGTTGATGACGGGTATTTGTCCACACGCAACCTGCTTATTCGATAGATGGTCTCCAGAAAAATCAATATATATATGCATGCTGAGCATGCGGTAAGGTGACACTATATGAGACGAAGTCTAGAGAGACGATGAAGTCTTCAAAGGCAAAGTTCACAGCGGTGAAGTCCACGTATGTGTAAATGAAAGTGAGCGGAGTGCACTATCGGTAAGAAGAATAAGAAAAGAAAAATAGAGAGATAAGAGTGAAGTAAGAGTTTCCTTACTCTGATATTATTTTTCTTATTCTGTCTTAGGTATGTAGCAGATAGTTTATCTCGGGGGGTTTTCGTAACCAACCATTTTACATAGTAGACTTATTGTGGATTAAATATCTCATAATTTTTTTCTTCGATTTGTGAAGAGTTTTCACGTAAAATTTATATATTCTTCATCTCTCTCTCTCATTATGTGCTTGTGTGCATTCCTATTCAACCGACTATTTTGCCCCAATAAGGATTTTCAATTAACAAATATCTTTTGCCCACCTTAATTCAATTTTTAGATGTCAACCACCTACAATTAGCTTTACAATTGCATAATAACAGTTAAACTAATCAGTTTTTAACTGACCTAATCACTTAGAATATGGCCGACTATTCCACTTCAGAATACCATTAACAACTACTAATATGGTTATAAATATGCTGTAAGGTACCGATTTTTGAAACGTCATAAATATAAGAAATTAAGTTAAAATAAGTGAATTGATGTCAAAAGAAATTGGAGGAATCAAATTGAAAAGCTCAAAGATTTAGAATTGGCAAAATCAGAAATCGAAGTTACAAACCATGAAATATTAATCCGTGAATAAGATTTTAAGTTTTAAATTATGATAATTTTGACTTATTAAGGTAATATACTCAAAATTAGAGTTCAATGATGTGAAATATTTGGTTAGAATGGTCGAAATGAGTTCCAAACGGCAAAAACGTAAAGTTAGCTTGCTATAGGACTAACGCAGGCCAGACTCGCGCCTGCCATGGACTTGAGCTCCTAGCAAGTGCCAATTCCAGAGCAGGCATCCCTTCTATGCACTGCGGACAGCGCTCGAGCGCCAATCTATGTAAAAGCCACGTGCTAGTTTTGTAACTGTTGGGAATGCATTTTGGAAGAGGAAAAGAAGTAGAAGGCCACGAGTAGAGAGAGAGAGGGAGAAAGAAGAAAGAGAGAGGAGCAAATAAAGGTCCTTGGGTTCAATTCTGACTTTGAACTAGTTAGAGAAATCGTAGAGCGGGTTTAGACAAGTGCATCCATACTCTTTTCTTTCATTTTCTTTAATTTTTGTTCTATCCCCTTCGTCTATTTTCTTCTCGATACCCGAGCTATATATGTATATGTGATGCCCATAACTAGATTATGCATAAATTTGAATTTCATATCCAAATTTGGAGGTTTATACCAATTTTCGTACTCAAACCTTAACACCACGTCCGAGTGGTTTCAGCCTCTGATTTTTGGGGCTTTTACATAAATTAGGATCAGAATATCAATGCCAGTATCCTATATAAGTTAAATTATCGATTGAGTATGCGATTTGGTAGATTTATGTGGATTCTTGTTCGGAAAGCCCTAGACCCGCGCCCAGATCCCATTTAAGCTTCAATTCAGAGTTTTATGTATAAAATGACTTAGGATTATGATTATCGATGCCTTAGATTTGATAATTTATCCATTTGATGTCCAAAATTTTAAGAATTAATCTATATGTGTATCCAGACACTGTTCACGTGCACTGTTCATCCGAGCTCTTTGGCAAATGTTGTATAAGTTTTGCATCGTTTAATTGTTAATTAAGTTACATATATATTTACATATGTTTAATTGTGTAATTTGAAAAATATTTTGTTAAGCAATTGTGAAAGAATTATTGCCCGAAAGCTCCAAAGTCACATGACTCGATATGGTAAGAATTTTCTAATCGTTCCAAAGTATTATATTAAATTTTGTTTATACTTAAGTCATGTGAAAACCTAAGCCATAAGAAATATGAAAATTATAAATGTATATGGAGGGAATCCCATGATATGTGACATGAATGATCCGTTCTCCGAGTGTGAGAACTTTGTGAAAGAAATATGGTGGACATTCTCTCAAATAAAAAAAAAATTATGAAATCAGAACTATGTGTTTATATTTAGATGGTACTATCTCCTGGCATGCCATTGATATTACGTTGGAGACTCAAGAATTACCATGACCTCATATCCTGGTCGCTTATTGGAGCGGGTGATATCCTTGGCAAGTCTGAGGATATTATTGTGGAAGGATGAAGATTGTCTCTAGACCGCGGGAGGTTAGGGGGGTACACCAAGTGATAGGTGTATGGCTTGCCACGTGTTCGGCCTTTTCTAGGCAGTTAGTTATTGGACATTGATTATGTCGTTCGGCCTTAGATCATGTGAGGCATCATGATCCTTCCTCATCCTCCCGCACCTTTAGTTAGTAAAACTTATTGACCCTGATTCGCAAAGATGAGTAATAATGTATAATTTATATTTCAAAGAAAAGAAGGACAAACATGAGAATCAATTCCATTCTAAAGTGCATTTAATCATGTTTTATATTTGCGCGCCAACAATATGATCATATATCTCTTTTGCTTTATTTCGCTTATGTTTCTACTTTATTTTGCTTATATTATTTACTGTCTTGATTATGCTGCACTTGTTGAGCTATTAGCTCACATTTAGTTCTCCTTATCTCTAATTTAGTACAGGTTTAATTTGTATGATGGGATAGTGTAGAGATTTGAAATAATGTAGGCTTAGATATGGAAGATCATGTTGAAGACTTAAAACTTGAAGTTTTACTTATATCATGGAAAATTATATATATATTTATATTTCTTTTAGAATATTAATGTATATTGTACAAAATGACTAATGATTAAATAGTTTAATTTTTACTGTCTTTCGAATTTATTATACTTTCGTAGGTTATTATGGTTTGATAACAAGTACCTAGCGGCATCTCTATTTGACCAACGTTGTGTTTAGATGCACCACGTGGGAGCCACGAATTATGTGGTATTTGGATCCTGTGCAGTTTTGTGTCATGGTTGTTTTATATAGTCGGATGTTGGAGTCATTGGATTGTATAATTATGTGTTGTACAGGAGATAATATATGTTTTGTATCAGCCCGATGGCCAAATTATAGAGGGACCTCTACCGAATTTTCTACCAAAAATATAGCTCGTCACTGTTGGTATCAAAGAAAAAGAGATGTATTAGATTTGATTTGAATCGTATGCGAAAGTTTAAGGTAGATTAAGATTAATCAAATAAATAGATGTAAGAGTAGGAAAATTAAGTTAGATGGGATAGTTCTAATTCTCCTGGTTGGCTAGCTTAGACTTGAACTAAGTTAGAACTAGAGGATGAGTTTGGTTGTCCAGCTTATACGTCCTAGTTAGTATCTCAAGAATAGCCTAACCCCCATTGTTTTTCCTTTGTATAGTATATTAATAGCCGCTATGACTTCTAAATGAAAATCTATTTGTGATAGTGGTCGACCATAAGGTTGAGAGGAGCTGTAGGGAGGCATCTTAAGGTTTGGACTTGATTGGTGACGATTTAGTATTTGAATTGATCAATATTGATTCGAGGCCTAGGTTCATTGATTTTGGTTCGAAGTTTAGGGTCGATCGACTCTGGCTTGAGATTAAGATGACTTACAGTCAATTCTGGTGCAGCAAATTCGAGAATGTCGATTTTTAATCTATTCAGCAATGATTAAGTGCCCAAACTTTCAGGTGCCTCGGATCCTATAAGGGCTGAGTTATGGGTCATAAGAATTAAGATAACGATAACGGTGATCGAATCTTCGGAAGAAGATAAGGCAGTATTGCCCCATGTAAGATAGGAGGTGAATTCGACATCGGGTAGTTAACGTGAAAAGAATAATGGGTCTCGAGAATAAAGAGATATCGTCAAATATGTTCATAGATACCTTATGGATGAATGTCTTGTTTCGGTGGAATTTTTTGGAAGTATGCTTCAAGTATGGATAGTTCGACTGCATGATTAGGGATCGTCCTTATCTCATAGGTCGGACAGTTACGGAGCCTAGTACCTTGGGTCGAGGCTTCGTGGTGATGGCACGAAGTGTAGAAATGTCATCCATCATGACAGGAGATAAGGTTCCTAGATCCTGGTGTTTTGATATATGTGTTACTTTGGAATCCAGAATCTATATTTTATTGGTGTTCCTAAGCTTATTCATTTATTTGAGAATCGTAGGTCTTATACAGGTAGTATCGAGGCCTATAACATTTTCTCGAGTTTATAGATATGGTTGATTGGACTGATTTAATTGCCTTGTGGCGTTAAGGCTCGATATGATATTGATGGTATCTTGATTGATGAGTTGCTATGCCAACACGAATATTGGCAGTAGGATATAATACTTGCCGTCAAGTTGTAAAATTTTGAATATGAAGCATGGATGTTGGAGTGTTGGCAAGATAGTGCCATATTGCCTATGAGTTGCTCAATGATCATAAGTGTCGAGTTTCGTTAGTATACAAGACCACACTTGGGAATCATTTTGTGGTCGCCAAGGTGTTAGGGTAGTATAAGAATTTAAGGATGTTTCCTAGAGAAAATGATTGTCCCAAAATCATCTCCTAATCGTTCAATTTATGGCTGTTGTGGAGTTGTGCCAGGATTGACACCAAATTCGGAGGACTCATATTGAATCAATAAGGCACCGACTTGAGTATTTTACCATGAGATGCTTTAGTGCTTTTGGGATAGCCTCATTGATGAATTCTTAGAGTCGATGAGGTGTGAGAACCCTATTTGAGGATCGTGCTACATCGCGAAACACGGTTAGCTGTGTGCTCAATTTAGAAAGGAATGTAAGTTGGACTAAGGAGAAGTGTTATATTGAGCCTATGGTTTCTTCTATAGTATGAATGCAATTCCTTAGACTTTGGAGTGATTGCTTATTCAAGAAGGATTGACTGATATCTCGAAGGTGTGTGGCTTCTTAGGTATAGCTGAACCCGAAAGGGTAATCCGATAAGTATTTCTTGAGGACTGCAGTACCATGAGGTGTTTGGCTTGAGATTATCAGCGTCCGTCAGAATGAGCCATGCGAGGGTAGCGTTCGAGAAATTAAGGATTAGATGTTGACTTTATTGTTTGGGTTGACCATTGATAGGTCTAGTAAAAGAATGTGATCCTTTTGAGAAAGCACTAGGATGGTGTTTCTCGTGACTTTATATAGGTGGTTACCCTTGGTTAAGAATGTGTAAAGCCTATGACCAGAATTAGCCTACGTATAGTTTGGGGTTAGCCATTGAGGTCTTTGCTTTGAGAATTTATAGGTGCTACTTATAGGGGTAACGGTCATCTAATAACCTTAAGGAATGAGAGGCTATCTCGTAGAAAGAAATGACTATGCGACCGTGCAAATCGGTTGATCTTCCTAAATATTGGAAGGAGTATTTCGGTGTCTTTCAAGGAAAGTGAGCAGTATTTATAATAATTGGTGCCAGGAATTTTTAGTTAGAATATATCTTGATGCTCCATTGGAGGTGTTTCAAGATGAATATCAAATGACTTCTAATATGTAAGCGAATGGGTACTCTGCCTTGGATTTTAGAGGGAGAGTTGCCTCCTGCATAGTAAGGATATGAAATTATGAGATAAGTAGCCCTCATTGTTCCGATTTCAATGATGTTAGGGCAACAAAAATTATGATCTATTTGGATAATTGTGGATCTGGCTGGCTAAGACAGCCCATCTATCGTGCATTTGAGGAATACAATCGGAATGCATAGGTTGGCTCACCGGTATACTGACGAGATGATGAGTTAGATAAGTATTTGAGTTTGAGTGTTTTGGGTGATTTCTTCGGTTGCGTTGTCTAGGATGATTGTAATCTAAAGAATATAGGCTTTGCTTTAATCATATAGCTGTCCTTAGGATTTTTCTTAGATTGTTAGCCGCAATATTATCTAGGTTTTTAATGTGAATCAATAAGTCATAGGTGGCAAAAGAATTCTTGTTATCGTGATAATGGTTAATCAGAGTAATGTAGTAGAAGCATGTGGGCCATTGACTCAGAAATTTTGGGATGGAGTTAAGATTCCAAGGGGAGAGATCCTTCTAGGAGCATAGGAGGTATCAAGGTGAGAGCTTGTTGGTTCATTTGAGATTT
Source organism: Nepenthes alata (assembly GCA_028571085.2). NCBI lineage: Eukaryota > Viridiplantae > Streptophyta > Magnoliopsida > Caryophyllales > Nepenthaceae > Nepenthes > Nepenthes alata. The sequence goes on from JAOVVI020015951.1 coordinate 10,888, forward strand.
TGTGGTAAGTTGAGGAGGTAGTCAATAATTAGCCTTACCCTTGAGTTTAAGTAGGTTATCACGATATTCCCCCATATACCAATGAATGAGGAAGTAGGATTATGTTTAGGTTTAATCGTGTGGGAGATCAGGGATTCATTTTAT
>JAOVVI020015952.1:0-11031 GCA_028571085.2 Nepenthes alata
CATCTTTCTTTCAGTCCCTATATTTTATTTCTCAGCATGTCTCCCGATCTATAAAAAAAATTATTAATTTGAGTGTCAAAAAATATATTAAAAAGTGAGTTTCATATACCACTTATTATAAATTTATTTTATTATGATGTGTAGGATTTTAATTTATAATTTTAAAGATCGGATATATTTGCATTTGTATATCCAAATAAAATAGTTGGTTCTTTAATTCGTACGATAATTTAGATTCTCAAAATTTATTATGATCATAAATTTTAATTATTTTAACAAGTAATTGAACCTACGTTATATTAACAAAAATTCTAAAGTAAATTTCTAATATAATTCCCTCCGTTTAGAAGAAATTAACCTTCAATGTTATCAAAGTTTATTTATTTATAGTAATAATTTTATATTACACCAAATTAAATAATTAATGGATGTTCTAGAAGTAATTAGATGTTATTTCTCATTATTTAAAGGGAAACTACCAACTGATATATAAAATTGTCTAGGATATGTGAATAATATGAAGCTTTTTATGTAAAGTGTTATCTAACTTTTTAAATAAATCACTATGCGATTAATTAATTTATTAGAAATTGCAAAATAATATTGTTCGTAAATATTTTGAGAAAATGCTTCTTTTTACGGTTAATATGCTTTGTTTTATAAAATTAAAACATGAAAAAAGCGAATACAATTTTGGGAATATATTTCAAAATTTCTTAGCCAAAAAAAGAAGGGTTTTTGATTGATTTATTTTGTAATTTTATAATATTTATTAATGAGACTATAATTTTATATTTATTTATTAATGAGATTCATTTAACGATTTGTTTTTAGCAAATGACCCATTTTGTAGTTACTGTCATCTTAATTAATAATTACTGTCACTCAATCGTTAGAAAAGTTAATAATAAAAAATGTTAAAAATGATTTGCTGGGGGCCGAGAAAATTTGTGAATGACGTCCGCAAAGATTTTCACTGGGGTCCAGCGTTGGCAAAGCGTAGATATTATTAACATATTTTAATCATTAAATTATTAATTATTGAACGGTAATATAATATATCATATAATTGTTTGAGGGTGGGATTCCTCCACGTGGGGAAGGCAACTAAATTTTGACAATTAAAGAGTCAAGATAAATAAATTTATTTTTTAAATAATAATTATTTAATATTAATTAAATAATGATATTATTTTTTTAAAAAAATTAATTCTTTTTAAAAAAAGACATTAACTGTTTAATATAATTAAATAATTATTAAAAACATTAAAATAAACTAAAAAACCCTAAAAATAAGGGTAAAAGCAGAGGGAATTTCATTATTGAGGAATTTCATAATTGTCTCGTTTGTAATCTCAGTAATTAACTACCTAATGACTAAGTCCACACCTAATGAGAAAAATTGAAGACATATGATTAGGGCAACGGAAAAGTTACCTACGTGAAAGGTCTCACCTACTGGCCCTTTTAAACCCCTTCAACTCACTATCAATCTAAAAAAGGCCGAGTTTGGATAGGAAAAACTGGTGAAGAGTTAGCATGTACTTATACAGGTATATGTTATTCTTCTTAATTTAAAAAATTATATTTAATATTTAGTTGATTGATATATTTAAAATTAGGCTAATTGATATAATTTATATAATTAACTGTTAGCTTTATTTTTATATTATTAATCATGATACGTCATGAATTTGAATTGTCAACGGATTCGGATACGATTGGGCTTCTAGTTTAAACAGATGTGGGACCCGATCTTTATACTTTTTGACTTGTATCCTATACACCATAACAAAATATAAGAAGTTGGAGAAAAATGGTAAGACTTACTTCCCGATTTATTCTCCAACGTTCATATTAATAATCCTTTTTCAAAATTGAAGAATGTGAAGACAGAATTCGTCAGGAATGATGCGAGGAAGGAGATTTATGAGTCAAACTAGGAGGTGGCGCCCGGTGTGGAGCAGCTTTTGGTGATAGTGCGCTTGTAAAGAGTAACTTTTCCAGACATTAGATCGACAGAGAGTGAACAATGGGAAGGGAGAACGACACTTGTGGAGTCGTTTGAGCACTGGATTGCCAGCGTTAATTTGAATACTAAAGAGGGCGCGCCTTTGTAGTCTGTCTCGAGAGCCTTTTATAGTGATGGAACGTCTCCACCCTTATTTGAGCGGCAAGGCTGATTGCCAACTATCTAAAGAAAATTCCTTTCATCTCGTGAGGGGTTGCTGGTGCTATTTATGGTAACTACGATCGGTCGGAAGAATTCCTTCATTCATTGTGGAGATATTGTACGTGATAAATGTTGAGATTTCTATCGTGGAAGATACGCTAAGTTGGAGACTTCCATTCCAGGGGAGATCATGATATGAAAAAAATATTTCAAATCTTGATTAAGGAAGGTAGGTAATTTCTTGTGCGTAGGAATAGGGTCACGGGCCGTACCGTGTTTGCGCCGCACCTGACCAACCGAGGATCATCTCCAATCAATTGAGACGTTGACTGCCCTCTGAACCAGCGGACTATATTTCTGGTCTGACTGTCCTCTTAGGTTGACCTATTTCAACTGTCTCCATCAAATCTCATTCATATAAAAAGATAGTTCATTGTATAATTTATATAGAGGTATTATAGAAACCTTTATTAATTTCTAAATTAAAATATTCAGATTTAATATCAGGTTTATTGATATCTTTCAAATTAGACTAATTGATATAATTTGTATAATTAATTATTAACTTCATTCTGTATTTTTAACCTTCTATAAAATGACACTTCATTATATAATTTATATAGAAAATTATAAATTTTTTTCTTTATTTTTTAAACAATATGATAAAATATGAAAAAATTTGAAAAAGAATTTCTTGGACTTGGTCTAATAAGTTCGAATCTAAGGTTAGGCCTAACATCCCAAGAAACAACTGGGGGTGGGATGTCTAGGATGTCTTGACCATAAAACCATTGGTACGCCTAACTAACCACTTGATCCTAAAGGCTAGGTGCAAGGGCATGGCTCTCAACCATGTGAAGGCTGGCCCTTGCGATGGTCAGAATCTTTCCACCATCCATATTTGCTATAGGATGTGTCACCTAAATCAAAAAGCATGGAAAATATAATGCAATTACATTAAAGACTAACGGGTGTCAAATAAGCACCGTGAAGAACCATGTGGCCATTGAAAAGTGTTGGGATCACTCCCGTAAAGAAGTTAGGATGATTAAATAACTTGGGCGGAACACGAAGACTCTGTTCTATAAATAAAGTTTTGGTCAACTGAGAGTTGATCGGATTGGCGGATTAGCGGTCAACTAAGAGTTGACCGGATTTGACGGTTAATATTTTCGATTTTATGTTAATCAATTTTTGAAAGTTTAATTAATCAATTTTTTTGGAGATTATTGGAAGGCAACTTCTCAAACGGTCAACAGGAGTGTTGATCGGTTTTGGGCGGACAACAGTAGGTCGCCCCGCTTGGAAATTCCAGTTTTACAGTTTCCTTAAGAAATACAGTTTTGTTTAAAAATTGTAAGTTGTATCAGTATATATATGTAATAGGGAGTGTGAGAGAAGTGTGTGTGAAGAAAATAAGAGTGTTCTTCAACTTTCTCTTGATTCTCCATTGTTGATCCCAAAATCTCTGATAGTGAAATTCATTTATGTGGACAGATTGTCTCGTAATTTTTTCCTTATTTGAGAAGGGTTTTCCACGTAAAAATCTTGTGTTCATTATTTATTTTAATTCATTTTCTTTATTGTCTTCATAGTAATCGGAAAAGGAGTCCGCTCCTTTTTTCAACAAGTGGTCTCAGAGACAGGTTGAGAACTATGTTTTAATGGTATCTTCGTCGTCAAAGAACATGCCGTTCAACATTGAGCAGTTTAACGGGCAATGAAACTTCATTCTTTTGCAAGTGATGGTGAAGAATATTTTGACGAGGGAAGAGACAGTGAAGGCGTTGAAGAAGAAGGACGGTAAGCGTGAAAATCTAACTGACGATGAATGTCAAGACAAAAGTGCTATATTGACGATGAAAAAGTATCCGCTTCATTTTCCAACAAAAAGGACCCTGGTTACTACACTCACAATGGTCATCTATCCATTAAGAATCCCTCATGCATGACAGCAGCTAACGGCCCTTATAAGAATGCCTTAACTAGTCATTAGCTAATAAGAGAATGTCATCATGCACATCTCTTCTTCACAAGTTTGATGGCACTTCATTAAGAAACATAACCTATAAAAGGGGGTGAAGAATGAGAGGGAGGAAAAGGCACCCATACGAAAGTAGAGAAAATAACATTTAAGACTCACCTAAAAAACATCTTGTCAAGGAAGATTTTTTTAGTAACAATCCAAAAGAAAGCATCTTTATAACCAATTATCTCATGCAACCACCCACTGTGTATAGTGCACTAGTTAGCCATGGAGGTCTTCTGAAATAATATTGAGTTCTTCATGACGGCCCACTTTCTACTATATTAATCTTAGGCCTAAGACTAGCATAGGTTTAGAAAATTACATGTATACAGAGCTAATTTCCGAGGTAAGATTTCAAAATCCTAAAAGAAGATAGCTTGCCTGAATAATTTTCAAATTCTATACTCAACATATCAAGTCCAATTAATCATGTCATCTTATAATTTAGCTATATTAAAAGAATTATTTTATCACATTTATTATTGAAATATTTTTATGGACTTAAGCATCATATATGTCTCAAGGAGAAACTTCTTGTAGTCCCTTGAACTTTTAGTTATGTTGCAGTGTGTAGAAAATCGATTTAAAATTTTAAATTGCGTCATGACACCTATAGAAAGAAAAATGAGCAAATACTACAAAATCCTATAAAATGGTATCGGCTAGTGGTAATAGACCAATATGATATTGAAGAAGGTAAGTCCAAAGGTTTGGAATGACCCATGCCACCCACTCAAACGTCTCAATACATCTATGGATTCTAAAATACTCCTAAATTCACTGGTATGGATGGCTGATTTCGCAATTTAGCCTAATATGCAGCAAAGTATCGGAATGGGCAAAACAGTGGAATGGACATTTTGTCCGATTTGATGCACATTAGTAGGCGTAGATTTACCTTGGGGCAAATGGCCGGCCAACGAGTTGACTGACCAAGAAGCACAATAGGCGCATGGACGACCAAGTTGCAAATGAAGGCACTCACGGGAGCAAATTGTTAGGTCAACGTCCGTTGACCGGCTACTTGAGCTTTGCACAGCTGCTGAAGGCGAGCGACACTTTCGATTGTATGAAATTGCCCGAGGATTCTGATGGAGGAATGGCTTCGAAGATAAGCTGATTAATGGACAATTAACCGTCCATCACAGAATCCAATAGGGTCAATGGATGCCAACTCAGAAGATTTTTTGAGTATGCATGATCTTTGAAGGATATGCGTGATTACAGGGTATCATTTGTGTAGAATATCTTCATATTTTTTGGTAGGGAAAGATTTTATTTGGAATAGAATATTTGACGAATCAACAATATATATGCATATTGTAAATAATAAAATTAATATAAAAGTGTAAAAAGAAAGGAAAGGAGTGCACCACTAATGAGGAAGAATAGAGAAAAATAGAAAGCGAAAAGAAAGGAGTATTTTCTGTTTACTTTGGAGAGAATTTTCTTTGTTATTATCGGGTGTGTGGTGGATAGTCCATCTTGACGGTTTTGTAACCAATTTTTTACATAGTGAACTTGTTTTAGATTTTGCGTCAAATGATTTTTTTCTTCTATTTGTAAAGATTTTTCACTTAAAATTTGTGTGTGTTTCGTCTTTCTTTTCTCTTTCACTGTGTGATGTTATACCATTCTGTCTGACTGGCCTTTTGCCCCAGCAAGTGGTATCAGAGAAAGATTATGAACCGACGGTTGGATGACTTCATTGGTAAAGAATGTGGTGTTCAGTGTGGAGCAGTTCAATGGGTAAAATAATTTTATCATTTGGTAAGAAATGATGTGAAATATTTTGACCCAAAAAGGAATGGTAACTGCTCTTCGGAAAAGGGAGGAGAGGCCGGAGAACCTGATGGTGGAGGAATGGCAAGATAAGAGGGATCTTGCTAATTGCACGATTAAGTTGTGTTTTGTGGATAATACACTTCAGGAAGTCCTCGGTCTTTTAGACCCAGCGGAAATTTAGGAGAAGTTAAAAAGTCGGTATAAGTCTAAGTCATTGACAACCAGGCTACATATGAAGAAGCAATTCTATAGCCTGCGGTTGTTTGAATGTGAGTGCTTCGAGAAGTACTTGAACGAGTTTAACCTGCTGGTGACGCAGATGTCGGCCCTTGATGATGAGATCAATGAGGAAGATAAAGCGTCAGTGTTGCTGGTGTCCTTACCTGTCTCGTACAATCATATTGTCACAATGTTACTATTTAAAAAAGACACGCTGAAAGTGGACGGGGTTATAAATTTCTTACTTATAAACGAGTCAAGGTAGAGGGAAAGCGATGAGGCTTCAAACTCTCGGCCAGATCTGCTTATGGCGACTAATAGTCGAGGACGAGAAAAATCAAGAAAATGAGGCACGGGCAAAAAAATTGAGAGGAGCAGCAGACAGAGCAAGTTTGAGGAGAGTAGTTGTTTCTTTTGTAGCAAGAAAGATTACATAAAAAGGGACTGCCCACATAGAACATAGAAGAAGAAGGACAGAAGTAATCATACGAAGAGACCAAATCTTGCTGATGATCAAGAGATTTTTGCTTTCTGTGAAGACCACCTGGTTGTCCACGCAGGGGAAGCACAGAGCTTGCCGTGCCAAGAGACGTGTTGTGTGATGGATAGCGGGGCCTCACACCATGCGGCACCGAGAAAGTCTCACTTTACGAATTATACACCGATTGGCCATGAAGTGTTGAAGATGGATAACGGTGGCTCATCGAGGGTTGCTAGCAGAGGGGATGTTTGCTTGAGGATAAACAACGGGAACAAGTTTGTGCTGAAGGGTGTGCGACATGTCCCAAATCTGAGGTTGAATGTGATTTCAATTGGAAAGTTTGATGAGAAAGATTTCAAGACGACGTTTGGTAACGACCAATTGAAGCTTACCAAAGGTGTCTCAGTTATGGTAAGGGAAAGTTGGAGATCAGGGCAGCACCTGATGAAGGCCTGTGTTACCAAGAAAAATACCAAGGTGACTAAAGGGGGCATTTGTCAAGGTGGCAGGAGGAAGTTGTCAAGGTAAAGTGTAAGGAAGAATGATACGACTGCAGTAAAGGAGTCGAAGGGAGTAGAATTACTTCAAATTAAGTGGAGCAGAGAAAGGAGTTATTTGGGCTTGCAAAGGCTAACGCCAAAGTCTCAATTGAGGGAAAGTTGCCGGAAGGCAGGTGATGACGGTCGTCAGGCAACGGTGAAAGTTTCCTATAAGGTCATAAGGGAAAGTTTGTTGGGGTTAGTCACTCCCTTATGGGTTATTTAGCAAACAAATTTTATCATCGGATGATTTGTGGATAGCAAATGACGGAGTTTACTTGACGGAATACGAATCCGAAGAGTAGATTTTGGTCAACAGGAGGTTGACCGGCAGAGAACTAAAGACGGACAATGAGTTGACTGGCTCTGATGGCCAAAATGAACGGGTGCTAAAATGGAAGTGTGGCAAAACCGTAATGCCCATTTTGTCGGGAATGCCCATTTTGGCCGATATGGAGCAATTATTGGAATGGAATTTTTTATCGGTTTGCTCAATATTAGTGTTTGGAGCATTTTGCCGATTTGAAGGCAAAATATCATAATGGATATTTTGCCCGAAATGAAAATCGGCTACCTGTGAGAGGAATTATCGGTATACTTTTACAGGTATGGATGGCTGGTTTGGCAATGTAGCCGAGTATGCAGCAAAGTATCGGAATGGACAAAATGGCGGAATGAGCATTTTGTCTTGTTTGATGCACATTGGTAGGCGCAAATTTCCCTTGGGGCAAATAACCGGTTAACGGGTTGACCGACCAATGAGTATAATGGGCGTGCTGACGGCCAGGTTGCAAATGAAGGCACGCGTAGGAGCAAATTTCCCGGTCAACTCCATTCACCGGCTAATTGTGGCTTTTCCTGGTCAACTTTTGTTGACCGGCTAATTGAGCTTTGCACGGCTGCTAAAGGCGGGCGGCGTTTTTGGTTGTATAAAATTTTCTGATGATTCTGATGGAGGAATGGTTTGGAAGAGAAGCTGGTCAATGGATAATTGACCGTCCTTCAAAGAATCCAGTAGGGTCCATGAGTACCATCTCAGAAGATTTTCTGAACATGCGTAATCTCAGGAGGAGATGCATGATCTCAGGGTACCGTTTATGCAGAATATCCTCATATTATTGTCAGGGATAGATTTTATCTTGAATAGAATATTCGACGAATCAACAATATATATGCATACTGTAAACGCTAAAATTAATATAAAAGTGTAAAAAGAAAGGAAGGGAGTGCACTACCAGTGAGGAGGAAGAGAGAAAAACAGATAGTGAAATAGAGAGTGAAAAGAAAGGAATGTCTCATATTTACTCTGGAGAGATTTTTTTTTGTTATTTTCGAGTATGTGATTGATACTCTATCTTAAAAATTTTGTAACCAATTTTTTACATAGTGGACTTGTGGATTTTGTGTCTAGTAATTTTTTCATTCGATTTGTGTATGGTTTTCTAAGTAAAACTTATGTGTGCTTCTTCTTTTTCTCTTTTACCATATGTGATGTTGTGTTATTCTATCCGACTGACTTTTTGCCCCAACAATCTAATGACCCATTCTTGTATACCAATCAGGCCTATGGAAGCCATATCCAATGGCATTGTACAAATACAATGTATTTTAAATTTAATTTATATCTGTCAACAATTAGTAATATCATTGATATCAGGACCATAAATACTTTATACCCACGATAAATGATGAAATGGTCAAAGTGACTCTTGGGATAGAATTGATCCATTAGTTGCCCTGTAAAGAGAGAGAGACTTTTGTAAGCTACTGAGAGAATTGATGACTATGTTTTTGATGTACTATTGGTACAAATACATATCATCTATTCTAAGAAGTTATGTCCCTAAAATTAAAAATAGACAAATAATAGATATTTGCTCGTGAATTATGATTGAATATCAGAGAGAGAGAGAGAGTGTGTGTGTGTGTTCGTATACCAAATTCAGTATTAATCCTTTGAACCATGGATATTAAGCCAATTCAACCATAACAAAATGGCATAATGGCTCTCCCGAGTTTTTATGCAAATAAAAGACTCTCAATCTCAATCCTATACAAAGATCTAACATCTTTGAATATTTAAAAACCTTGGCGCACTTCACACTCATAGCTAATGCTCACAAGCCTCGCAAACTATATTGTCCATCTTAAGAAGCACATTGTGACCTTTTAAGTGGTAACATTAATCCGAGCTAGCCATTTATTTATACATCCTTTTATTATATTTTTACACTTAGAATCGAGTCCCTTTCAGTATAAAGCTCAAAGGAATTCAACATCGTAACAACTTACCTCCAAGCCAAGCCTCAGTCACAACTCATTCCTTCACAATTGCCTCCATCAGATGTCTCATTGTACCGGTTGAAGGATTCAATAAACTAATCTTTTTATCTTCTCTCATTTTAACTCGACACCGACTTAGATATTGAAAAGGTCTTTTCAAAAGTATTATTTATTTATGATGTACAAAATTTATGTAAAAGTCTAGTCAAATCAAATCCTGTTCGGAGTCTTTTTGGAAATCTAAGTTCAGATATATATGAATAGAGTGATATGGTATATAAAGGGAAGCAGGGGAACTTGAATGAATTAAATACCAGACGTGCGGTGACAAATTAAAGCATGAAGAATTGAGAAATCTATTAACTTAGCCGTGTGGGGGCCATGGTAACAGTAGTCAAGCACGTTTACTTAAGAAGCACAACTGCTCGTAAAACAAAAAGGATGAGTAATTATCAAAGCATATGGGGTTTGCTTTTAGCTTTTAGTACAGCTGACCCATGTGTCCTAGAGCAACTAATGACGACGCCAACTGCCATTACTCCGAGGGGTCATCGTCCTAAAGCTCACGTCCCATCGTCTGGATCCCACGGTCTATTATTAAGAAAAAAAAAAAGAGATTAATTTTAGGTTTGTTGTATGTGATTTTATGTTTTATTATGTAAAACAATAAAATAAATATTTAGTTTTATTAATTTTAATGGATAATATTTTGCAATAAGAGCTATTTCAAATTTAAACCTATCCGTATTAATAGAATAGTTTACTTTATATATATATATATATTTGACTTAAAGGTTGTATGTTCAGACGGAGAAAATAATTTTTTATGATATGCGGATAAGATATATATTTTTAATTTTTCTTATGCCTTATAATATAAGATCAACAAATACAAAATTACCCTTTAAAATATATATTTGAAGAGCTATATGACTCCCTTTTGAATTATAATGCTACAATTTGTTGAACTCAACAAGTCACATTTTATCGTATAGTATAAGAAGTGACAATAATTTTTTTTTTAACTAGTAGGGAATATCTATGGGTTGAACGTTGCGGTCACACATCACCTATTAAAAATTGACTTAAATGATTGTGGCAGATGAAAAAGAAATAAGAGCAGGAATAAAAATGTTTCTGTTAGAATTTTAGGATATAAAAAATAACAAAAAATGATTCAAAATTTTTTATTTAATAACAAATGATAGTATTTAAATGAAATAACCTATGACTCAAAAACGTGTAAATGTCCATGTAAGTAAAATTAGCTTGTTGCCAATGGTATGGAACATGACAAGGACCCATTTGAAGGACAAGCAAACAGTAGCATGCATGCCTTCTCGGCATCAACCGGCACTCCAAGATAGATATGACATTAACAAGTTAGAAACTTTGGCAAAAAATCCAACCCCACAATAACAACAAACACAATTTTTCTTTTTTGTTGGAGCAAGTAACCATATCAGAAGGCCATGCATGTTTCTCACCAACCAGACAGACATTTGTGGGAGATATCCTTACG
>JAOVVI020015953.1:0-11030 GCA_028571085.2 Nepenthes alata
GAGGACTGTGCCTTAACATCCTATAATACTATGCAATGGTCTTCATAGAAACTGGTATACAACGTGGCCATTAAGTTGTGTAATGGATGCTTGATCCGGCAGGCCGAGCGTGTGGGGATGGAGCAGGGAGAGGAGTTCGAGTAGAGGGAGGAGGGTTAAGAGTCAGACAGAGAGAATGTTCGAGAGAAGGAGAGAAAAAGAGAGAGAGAGATAGAAGAGACATGAAGGAGAAAGAAGACAGTAATTAGTTCTCTATCTCTTCTGCCCAGCACAGTGATGGGCAAAATACAAAGGGGAGAATGCACATGGCCCAACCGAAGGCCTAACAAACTGAGGAGTGGGAAGAGGGCTCTGCTAGTACACGTGCCCAAACAACTTAACAAACTAAGTAACCAAATGAAGGGTATAACAAAGTAAGGGATGGGGAGGACAATTTAACCGAATTCCTGTCAAGGAAGGGGGAACAAACAAATTAAATATAATCTCGAAATTTTGGTGATAGTCGGATAGTCCGCGTGCTTCGCCTTGTAGGGATGTCCGAGGAACCGTTGTGGAGACCTGTAGCATTGCCGCCCCCATCAAAACCAACCTTGTCCTCAAGGTTGAAGGTAGGAAAATCCTATTGAAATTCCTTGACAGCTTTCCATGTGGCCTTCTCAAGAGTTTGTGTCTTCTAGTGCACCAAAACCTGGGAAATGGGCTGGTTGTTGTGGAGGATTTGCCGAAACTTGAGAATCTGGTGTGGTTGCAGTAGGGCTTGGGAGCCCTAAGCATCATCAGGCAGATCGAATGTTTGGCTGCTGTGGTCTCCATGACACTGCTTGAGCAAGGACACATGAAAGACGTTATGTATATTGGAGTGGGCCGGCAAGCCGAGGCGGTAGGCAACAGCTCCCACCCAATCCAGAATATGGAAGGGACCATAATATCGTTTGGTGAGTTTGTTTGTATGCAATTTTGCCATAGAAGTTTGGCGGTATGGCTGCTGATGCACATAGATGAGATTGCCAACCTGGAATTCCTTCTCAGTTTGATGAGAATCTACCTGCTGCTTCATCTAGAGTTGTGCTTGTTGCAAATTCGTTTTGAGGGTGCCCAGAATGGTGGATCTCGTGGTCAGCAATTCGTCCACGGCAGCTATGGAAGAGGTGCCTTGTACATAGTTGAGTAGTGAGGGAGGTGGCCGCCCATAAACTGCTTCGAATGGGCTCATCTTTATTGAATAATGCTAGGATGTGTTATAGTGCCATTCAGCCCAAGGTAAGTATTGGACCCACGAGGATGGGAGTCCCGTCGCGTAACAAAGCAAGTAGTTTTCAAGGTATCCGCTAACGACTTCAGTTTGTCCATCCGATTGTAGATGGTAGGCGTTGTTGGTGGACAGTCGGGTTCCCTGCAATTTGAAGAGTTCTTTCCAGAATAGAGTCATAGACAGAAGGTCTCGGTCGGAGACAATATTCGCAGGTAACTTGTGCAACCTGCAAATGTCTTTGACAAAAATTTCTGCAAGTTGCACTGCTGTAAATTGAGCCTTCAACACCGAGAAGTGGGCGTATTTGGAGAGCCGATCAACTACCACCATTATAACCGATTTGCCACGAGGAGGTAAATGGGTAATAAAATCCATGGAGATGGATTCCCAGGTGTTACCTGGAATGGGAAGTGGCTGAAGAAGTCCTTGTGGTGCTGTATTCAGTGGCTTGATTTGCTGACATACTAGGCAATTGTTGACGAAGTCACGTATTTACTCATGCATCTTTGGCTAGAAGAAAATGGACGTGATTCGGGAGAAGGTGTGGTGAATTCTAGCATGTCCCCTAAGCGGTGAATTGTGATACTCTTGCAGTATCAAATCTGGTAGAGCAGATTCTGTTGGCACCAAGATTCGGTTTCGGATGAAAATCAGTCCATCACGCCAGGGGTACTCGGCATGGTCACCCGGGTGATCTTGAATTGCTTTTGCGAGGGTAGCTAATGCTGGGTGGCGTTCATAAAACTTCCTCAAGGCGGACAACAGGTCCATAACTGGCTGGGAGACGGCTTTGAGGGCCAAATAGGTTCCAGACTCCTGCCTAGATAAAGCATCGGAAGGCCCATTGGTACACCCTGGCCGGTACACTGTCAAAATCAAATCCCAATAATTTGGTGATCTAGCGATGTTGCTCCGGGGTGTGGATGGTTTTAGTAAGTAATGCCTTGAGCGGTTGGTGATCCATTTGTATGGTGAACTTAGTGCCTAATAAATATTGACGCCATTTTTTTACGGCCTTAGTGATAGCGCAAAGCTCCTTTTATACGTGGAAGATGCCTACAGTTTTGTTCAAAGTTGTTCGTGGAAGATGCCTACAGTTTTGGACAAAGTTGCTTGCTAAAATAGGCGATGGGGTGCCCGTCTTGGAGCAGCACTGCCCTGATGCCTTGCCTAGATGCATTAGTTTGGACCACGAAGGTCGTGGTGAAATCTGGTAGGGCTAGCATTGGAGTAGAGGTGAGGGTGGCTTTAAGTGAGGCAAACGCCTGCATGGCTTTGGAGGTCCAAACGAAAGTGCTTTTCCGCAAGCGGCGGTAGCCCCAGGAACCCGCGTAGCTGGGTCACATTGGCCTGTGGCGGCCAGTTCTGGACAGCGGCAATTTTGGATGGGTCAACTGCCACACCATGCTCTGAAATAACGTGACCGAGGTATGACTGCGAGGTGCGGCCAAACTCGCACTTGGACTGCTTTGCAAAGAAAGAGTTAATCTGTAGGATATGCAGAACCTGAGCGAGATGCTAGAGATGGGTCTCCCATGAAGGACTGTAAATAGGTATGTCATCAAAGAAGACCAACACAGATCGCCGAAGCGCGGAACAGAAGATCTCATTCATTTCAGATTGGAAGGTAGATGGGGCATTTGACAATCTGAAGGGCATGGCCATGAATTCGTAATGCTCCTCGCGAGTCTGGAAAGTTGTCTTGTGGATGTCATCTGGGTGAACTCGAATCTGATGATACCCAGCTCTTAAATCGAGTTTTGAGAAGATCCGGGCTCCAGCCAGCTCATCAAATAGCTCATCGACTGTGGGGATTGGGAATCTGTCATTCACCGTAATGGCGTTTAGGGCCTGGTAGTCCACACAAAACTGCCAGCTTCCATCACGCTTCTGGACTAGTAAAATAGGGAATGAAAAAGGGCTAGTACAGGGTTGAATAATGCCTTCTTCTAGCATCTCACGGATCATGCGTTCCATCTCCGCCTTCTAGAAGTGTGGGTTCTAGTAGGGTTTGACGTTTACGGGTTCAGAGTTTGGCTTTAACGGAATACGATGGTCAGTGGCCCTGCATGGGGACAGGCCACAGGGTAGGGAGAATACCCCTGCAAAGTTAGAGAGGAGGTGTTGTAATGCTAATCGTATGGTGGGGGTGATATTTAAAGGTAATTGATCTGTGGAGGAGGGGAATCTGTCTTGAGGCCCTAATGAAGACTCCAACGCAGGTGTGATGGTCATGTGGAAGTAGGTAGCAGCAGCTTTGGTCATTTTACTTCACCGCAACTGTCCCAGGGTCATGGCAGATATAGTGGCGGATTGCAGCCCACATAGAGTGAGCCGGTGGCTGGCATGATCAATGCTCATCCGTAACGCCTTGTAATCAAATAATACGGGACCGATTTTCGCCAGCCATTGCATCCCGAAGACTACATCTGCTCCATAAATGGGTAGCAAGTAGAGATCCACATGGAATTGGGACTGATCCAAAGCTGCCAGAGTGTTTGAGCAGATTCATTCGCAATGTAATGAGTCTCCGTTGTCCACGGTGACATTAAGGTGCCAGGACGGTTGAATAGGCAGCCCCAAGTTTCTAGCCACTCTGGTCTAGAGAAAATTGTGGGTGGAGCTACTGTCAACCAGGATGACGACCAGACGACAAGAAATTTGGCCTTGCAACCTTAATGTCGAGGGGACAAAGTGGCCCTCCAGGTCATGAAGGGAAATTGTGGGGGTGGAGTCTGTAAGGGGTAATCGGGGCTCTGTTTCGGGGGGATCTGCTATCTGGAACTCAGGGCCAGATGAAACTTTTTCAGAGTGGAATGATCCAGCGAGTGGAGTGTCCTCTTTCTCAACAATCATGCAGAGTAATTGAGGAGGTCAGCAACGGTGGCCTGAGGTAACCCACGTTCATGGCGGGATGCCATTTCTGCCGGCGTGAGCCGCTTGATTGGTAGTCTTGGTGGCAAGTTTGGGGTAGGAGGCGGTTGTGGGGTACGTCCCAGGGCTTGGGGTGACTGTTTGAAGGTGGGGGGAGCGATGGAGAGCGGGGCGGCCTACATCGAATTTTTCCTCCACTATCTTAGCCATTCCAATGGCCTCTAGTAATGTCTGAGGCTTCAACAGTAAGAGTTCACGTCGGATGTCATCCCGTAGACCAGAAATGAAACAGTTCAAAAGGTTTACTGTGGTGAGTCCTGTGGTACGTGTGGATAGAGCTTCATATTTTGTCATATATGAGGCAACTATAGTGTTTTGTTGTAGCTTGTAGAGCAAGGCTTCTGGATTGGAATAAGTAGAGGGGATGAACCTCAGTTCCAAGTCACGGAATAAAGCCTCCCAGGTTGTGAGCTGTTGGGTTGTATGCATCCATTGGTACTACTAGAGTGCGGAACCGGCCATGTAGAAGGCGGCGATGGCCAATTTCTGGTCGTTGGGGGTGAGGTGATAATAAAAGAATCGTTCGATTTGAAACAACCATTTGAGAACATTGTCCCTGGAGAAGAAGGGAATTTCGAGCTTGGGTAGGGGAACGGGCAGAGCGGACTGGGAATTTGACGGTGCATGTGAGAAGAAAGGTAGGGTTTGAGGAGGTGGTGATGAATGTGTGGGTGAGGCTGCCATAAACGAGGGTGGGGTTGGGAGCAGTGGTGGATTTACTGTCGATCTAGGTTGGGCTTTAATTCGAGCCAAGGAATGAATGATATTAGATAAGGACTTCTGTAAATGTTCACTAAGGGAGGCGTTGAAAGCAATACCTTCAGAGTTATGCTGTAGGGTGGTGACAATACTCTCAGATTGATGCTGTAATGCGACTGTCATCTCTTTCAGTCCCAAAATTGAATCCTCCAGGGATTTTTACCGCGTCGTTATACCCTTTGTCATGTCTCAATGAGAACACTAATGATCCGGCAAGCCGAGCGTGTGGTGATGGTGGAGCAGGGAGAGGAGTTTGAGCAGAGGATGGAGGGTTAAGAGTCAGACAGAGAGAATGTTCGAGAGAAGGAGAGAAAAAGAGAGCTAGATAGAAGAGACACAAAGGAGAAATAAGACAGTAATTAGTTCTCTATCTCTCCTGCCCAGCACAGTGATGGGCTAAATACAAAGGGGAAATGCACGTGGCCCAACCGAAGGCCTAACAAACTGGGGAGCGGGAAGAGGGCTCTGCTGGTACACGTGCCCAATCAGCTTAACAAACACTTAGTAACCAAATGAAGGGTATAACAAACTAAGGGATGGGGAGAACAATTTAATTGAATTGAACAATTTAATTGAATTCCTGTCAGGGAAGGGGGAACAATCAAATTAAATATAATCTCAAAATTTCGGTGGTAGTTGAATAGTCTGCGTGCTTCGCCTTGTAGGGATGTCCGAGGAACCGTTGTGGAGACCCGTAACAATGCTTTTTTGTTCCATGGCTCCCAGATCTATAGAAAACATCTAGCCATTGTACTTTAATTGAATGATAGTTAGGCAAAAGGAGAAATGTATACCTGTCACTGAAGTGTACTATGGTATTCAAGTAAAGGGTAGAACAATCTGTCGGGATCACCCTTCATGATAGGGGTCTGCTTGTTTGAATCACCGTTTCTCACCCATTGGCCTTTGTTGTTGGCTTATAAAAATAGTAGCTGTGATATGCTTTCAGTTTTCCTGATCAGTGATGATGCTATTATCTTCCCCTTTAACACATGATGATCATGATTTGCTGATTAATCTTTGACTTTTTCTTTCTCCTTCGCCCACTATTTCAGGGTTTTACACACCCAGTTCGAGCACATTTTTTGGAGAATATTCTAGAGATGACCAAATATCGGTTGACTCCATATAATCAGATTGATGACTATGGCCAAGAAAAGATGTGGAAGATACAGAAACAAACATTAAGAAAGAGGAAGAGCCAAATTGCTTCTGCTGTAGAGGTATACAAGATTCGAGGCCTTTCTTTCCTTGTTTTGGTTTGAAACAATAGTTCCTTCGCAATGTTCATTTAACTGTTTTAGGTCTATCTAATTTGGTTTAGGATGCATTGGAAACTGCTGATTTTGAGGGTTACAGTCATCGGACCTCAGAATCCATGGCCTGTTGGAATCCTGATTCTGTTGGTTTCAACCTTATTGAGCATGTGCTTTGCCATATATGTAAAAATGAGAGGCCTGGTGCCGTTCTTGTGTTTATGACTGGTTGGGATGACATCAACTGCTTAAAGGACCAACTGCAAGCTCATCCGCTCTTAGGAGATCCAGGCAGGGTATTGGTACTCGCATGCCATGGTTCGATGGCCAGTTCTGAGCAGGTAGCCTTGCCTTGGACCATTCCTTCCATGCCTAATAACCATGTTAATGTCCATCAAATTCTTGTAATTCTTAAGCCCACTCTATAATACATAACTTGTTTCAAAAGCCAAAAAGGGTGGTTTCGTTTAATGCTATTGCCTTGTCACATCTAAGGGAAGGTTGGTTGTATGTAACCTTACCATTGCATTGTAGAGAGCTTTCTACTGTTCAGTTTGTGGCACTAAGTCATATTTGAATTTTAGAAAACATTTCCATTATGCCAAGGCTTATCCTCAAAAAACTTTTTCGAAGAACATGATAAAAATTGGATCAATTGTTTGAACCTTAAAGGCACAAAGTGGGGCTGGGTAGGTAAAATTTCACTGTGGTAATTAGGTAAAATTTCTCGAGGGAAAGAATGATGCTGTAATGTGTGATACTATCCCATAAGTTGGAGGTTCTTGTTTGTATTGATTTTGAAAAAAAAAACAAAAGAAGAAAGTGAGGTTGGAAATCAGGGCACAGAAGTGAAAAGTCTATGTGTGTAAAGTCCTGATAGGAGAAGATGGAGTTATTATGGCAAGGAAAATGTCTCTATTTAGTCTTTTATTCTTTCCAAATCTTAAATAAAGCTTAATTTCCTTAGCTTCTCAATCCTATTTGAATCTTGTTCTCTCCAAATCTTAATTAACACTCAATTGTCTTAACTTCTGAATCTTATTCCAATCTCTGGTTGTGTTCTTTTTCCTAGGATTTACTCAGCAGTATATAGTGCAAAAATTAGAATTGTTCTAGGGTTTATATTGAAGGGGTTAGATACCTTGCTTGTAAAGAAACATTTGGCAGTTTTCTAGCATGTCAAAACACGGTCAGTGGCAGCTGATATTTTGCCAAACTAGCACTCTAGCTTCTCTTTCTTGATAGGTGTCTTGCATGCAAACCCTAGGTGTACACATTGGGGCTTTTACAATTGTTTGAATTTGATCAAACCACCTAATTCCTTTTCTTATTTGCTTTTACATACCCTTGGTATTGTTCTATCTTCATTGGTTGATTTAATTGTCCTACTCATTCATTGTTTTTATTATAATTAGAGCTTTATTCCGTGGAAAATGCTTATACCACAAAAAGAAGATACGACTCCTCACATGGCAAGTAAATTTGGGGGTTATTACAACCATCACAAGCCTTCATACCCTCCTTAGCCACATCAAGTGACAAATACTTATTATGAAAAGGTAAACAAAAATAACATAAAAAGCAGGGAAATAAAAATATAGAAACAAAATAGGTTGAACCTCTCTCTCTGTTTATCTATAACATTTGCACCATCACACTGTTGCTCATCTTTCAACACCCTAGCCACCATCACTAGCGCCAGCACAGCTTTCCAACAAGCGGAGGAGAGATGATGTGAAAACAAAATAAGCTTACTGTACTGCAGAAAAAGAGGAATTATAACAGCATAACAGAATTTAGTGAAAAAGCAAAGTGTTTAGGGATCCATTTCTCCTTTGTAGATTGATGGGAATTTGGTTTGTGAAAGGGAGGACAATTTGTAAAAGAAAAGTAAAATTTAGTGAAAGAAAGGAACAACTGAGCTTTTTTTAGGGGCGTGGGGGAGGAGGCAATCATAAATCTATTAAGAAAAAGAAACATATGGTGCAGCAAGGGGATGCCATGATTGCTTCTATACCAATCAGTTTCATGGATGAGGGAGGGGTGATAAAAAAAGGGAGAACTTGAAGGAGTGAAATAAAGGGAGGCCTAGTGTATGAGGCTTCCACAATGGTGGGTTTATGGAGAGTCATACATTCATATATCGTTAGCGCTGCATAGCGGTATAGTGGATAGGTGAGAAAGAATGGTAGAAATTGTAAGACTGAAATGAAGGGAGCCCTTGTGTGTGAGGCTCCCCCAATGCATCGTTTGGGGAGGATCAGATATATGTTGTTTACTCCTATATTGCAAAGAGGCTATTTATGTGGTTTACACTCGTGACCTATAGGTCATAATGACGCAAATTTGTAAAGTGGAATAATAATTAGTAAGAAAGAGTTTTTTTTTTGAAATGATGTGTTTCCAAATGTTGTTACTGGACCATGTTATATATATATATATAAAAAAAAAAAAATATATAAATATATATTGCTCTGTGATATGTGATAATGTAGAATCATTAACAATAGATTACTTGCTTTTATTCATATTTAGTTGAAAATGGCTTTGATTGTACACTTTCATTTGTTGCTTTATAGGCTTGCACGTGTATGCCTGTTTGTGTGATTTACATGTATTGCCAAACCTCAGGGTATCAGTTTGTACTTGCTGGTACAAAAATCATTCCTCTCTTTGAGATAACCTGAAAAGCAATGGTGAATGCCCCAAGGTTGTTACCTTGGGGAACTCGATGATATAACAGAGCTATTTTTTGAGTGAGAGTATATGGTTATCTCGGGGTGATAAAGTCTGACACTTGCATGCCTGCTGTGGGCTTACGCAGTGGGTTAGTGTTTTCTATCACCATCCTTTTGTATTATGTAGTTAGGGAGGCGGGATAATGTGGTACTGTGCTATTTGATCCAACATGTGTCTTCTTTGGGTTATGGGAACCTGTTCCTAGGCAGCTTGTTCATCCATTGGTCATTTTTTGTTTCCTGAGATGGTATGGTGGCGGATGTTGGGAAGTGTTAAAGTTTGTGAAAACTTGTTAAATACTTGATATCATTCGCCCCTGTATGCCAATGACAGTTTTTTTTTTTTTCAATTTTTTGGAGGTTTTGATGACCTACTGTGTTCAATAGTTGCATTTGGCTTGCAATATATACTTCTATTCAATGTTATTCATTCTTTTCCTTTTTATTTTATAAAATTTTTCTCTTCCATGTGCATGCCTCATTCTTGTGCTCAAGTTGCATAAGTGGGTGGCATGCAGGGCGGTACTTTAGTATGGAAGCTGAAGTATGACTCTTTGTTTCTTAATTAGGAAGTGATATAGAGTTCACCTCAACTAGATAAACAGGTTCCTTTCACTTTTATTAGATAAGATGCTTTGCCATCCATGTAAGTAATATGTGTACAATTTCCCAATTTTGGAAGAAAGCGTTTTGAGTAACCCTTTTATCTTGTGTCAAGTAACATTGATGTAAGTATGATACAGCTTTTGCCACTGAGGATATAGGATCAGTATGCCACCTTTTTGTATTGAAATTTTTTTAATCTATTTCATATTTGGTTAAGATCTGAATAGTACATTTCCTACAGAGAAGTTTGCTTTTGTTCCTTGATAAGCTTTCCAAATGATATGCATGCAGAGGTTGATTTTTGATAAGCCCCCAGATGGAGTAAGAAAAATAGTCCTGGCTACTAACATGGCAGAGACTAGTATCACAATAAATGACGTCGTCTATGTCATTGACTGTGGTAAAGCAAAAGAGACATCTTATGATGCATTGAACAATACTCCCTGTTTGCTTCCTTCGTGGATTTCGAAAGCTGCTTCTCGGCAAGTAAGATGCTTTATATTGAAGTGTATTTATCTAATGCTTCTAGTGTTTCCATATTTATTCATAATACTGTATTATGAAGTGATTATTTTCATAGATTTTCTTTCCTACCATTTGTGGATTTGGTTGGGACTTAAAAAAGGTGAACATTAATTGTTGTCTCCTAGTGGGAGAGAGTGAACGAACTTCTTGCAGGGCTTCTGTGAGCCGATACGTTGAATGCATTCGGCTATTTGAATACACTGTACATAATAGCTGGCAGAATCTGCCACCTCTGTGCTTCAATTATTATCCTTCTGCACCAGGTGGCCAAAAGAGGTTGATAATAGACCACTTTAGTCAAGTAATAATTGCAGTTCTTTAATAGTATATTTGCAGTAGGCCTTAGGTGTACATTTTGATGATATATTGTTTGGGTTATTAAATTATTTGCCAAATAGATGTTTATTCTTAGGTTTTGTAGGGGAATAAGAGACATAAACTTGGATTCATGAGTTTAAAGACTTGAGATTTTTAGTGATCTTACAAGCTCAGATTTTCTAGATTCTATGACTGCTTTGCTTTTGTTTATGTGCTTCCGTGATTTCGGATTAATGACCTCCCTTGAATGCAGTCAGCCTGGATGGATGGAAGTGTTTATCTTCTCTTGTGCTAGTGTTGCATTGGTTTTGAGTTTGTGAAGTCAGATTTTATCATCTTGTTCCCCAGAACCCTTGTTTTGAAATTTCTTGCGCATGCTTCTCAAATTAGGACCAGAAAACCAAGCCTGCTTATCCAGTATGCGAAGAACTCTTTCCAGCAGCAATCAGTAAGAGAAAGAAATCTCAGCTTTCTTTTTCCAACCATGAGCAATTATGAATCCTTTTGAACAGTCCAAGCTCCAAGATTTCCATATTCTGCATATTTTGCTTTGATTTGTGTGACGACTTGGACCCAAGTCACCCGACCTGGCCCGAACCAATGTGGAAACCCTATTCATAAATAATCCTCATAAATGTATCA
>JAOVVI020015954.1:0-11030 GCA_028571085.2 Nepenthes alata
CTGGCTGCTCGTGGGAGCGGGTGATGTATGTGGTACGCTTTAGGAAACTATTGTGGAAGAACGAGGATTGCCCTGGTCCCGGGGGGTGTGGGGCGTGTCGATCGATGCTACATATTGAGATGTACTTATCTTGATGATTATTGCATGGATGCAACCGAGGGTCGAGTGCTACCGACCTAAAATAGTAGCCGTGGCTTTAGAATGTGTAGCGAACACATTCCTGTCATCGTTCTCTCGCATCATTGGTTAGTAAGGTCTACTAGCCCGGGTTTGCAAAGATGATGTAATAATAAAAAATGAATAATGTTTAATAGATGAACCGTGAGAACTGTGTGAATGAAGTGATTCAAGATATAACCGTGAAAACCGTGAGAATCAAGTGAATCCGAATGATGACCAATAAGTATAATCGTGAGAATCGTAGGAATCAAGTGATTCTAGTTATTTTCTCTTCCCTCTCCTGTTTCTTGATTATGGAGAGTACGTGTTTCCTTCCCCCGTTACAGTTCTTGTGAATGCCTAGGAGATGTGTTTATGATTATACTTGCTGAGCTGTTAGCTCACTCTTGCTATGGTTGTTTTCCTTCAGATGAGAACACTTAGCTGATGCAAGATAGTTAGAGCAAGGAGAGGCTTACTTGTTGAGGCTAGTTGGACGACGAGTGCAGAAGGATTTGGACTCAGAGTTGTATCGGATTGTGGGCAGCCAGCCAGAGTTGGGCGTGGCTTATTATTATTGTTTTATGGTTTTTTATACTTCTACAGTTTATGATGATATAGTCTGCTTCTGCGTCTGTATTAATATTTTGAGTTTTCTTTTATTTTTAGATGGCATCTCTCTAGATCCAGTATAGTAGGTTGTGTACTGTATTGGAGCCATGGATGATATGGCAAATGTATGATCCTGTGTGACGTGTTGTAGGCTTTGTGTTAAGCCTTTGTTTAGATGTGTTCTTATGCAGGATGTTTTTAAACAGGTTATACCACTTGGTTTTCATCCAGTTTTAGAGGAAATTCTGCCGAATGTTTTTTAGAGTCCATAGGTTAATTATGGGCTTTAGAATGTGTGTAGCCATTGATGGAGGTTATTCAATAGAGAATAATCCGGTCTGTCACATGAAACGTTCAACAATGTTCGGGGATGCCTCTAAATCCTGAATAGTCATTGTGAAAGCTCTAGTTACGACAGTAGGCTACTTTTCTTCTAGTCTTTGTGGTAAAAGATAGTCTTTCACCAAGTGGCCCTGCTGTCTACATCTAAAGCATGCTCCTGTTTCCTTGCGACATGCTTGCCCCGGATGCTTCCTCCCATGGAAAGTACAATCAATGGCTCAAACTCGAGAGCCAGTCACAGACTAAGTTGGAATGATGCTCTTCCCTTTGTCTATGGTCCTTGCCTTCTTGGACAGCCCCGAAGATCCTACATTCGATCCAACACTAAAACCCACCAACCCAGCAGTCTTCTTTGCAAAGAATTTCTCTGTCTCCACCTCTTTTTCATAAATGATTGTCCCATCCAGAATATCAGTATAAGTTTTGTGCTTTGGGTTGATAATTGCTTCTTAATATTGTCCCACAGCCTTTGCTGAAATTTCATTGTTTTTCTCAACTCGTCCTCCACAAAACAGGTTAAAAATCGGGACAACTCAGTGAATTTTACGTCATACTCAGTTGCCATCGTATTTCCCCATCTTAGCTTCATGAACTCTTGCTCCTTCTCATCTTGGAGACTAGAAGGGAAGTATTTTTTCGTGAAAGCATCCTCAAATATTTTTTATGTAATTGTATCATCGGGCATGCCTAACGCCCTTTTTTCATGCCCCACCAGCTATCAGCTTCACCTTCCAGCTTGTATACTGCGATGGTGAATTTCTCCTCATCAGTTCACCGAATCACATCAAATATCTTGTTCATTCTCTTTAGCCACACATCTGCTTCTGCTGGATCAGGCCTTCTAAAAAATTCTAGTGCTCGCTCCACTGTAAATCTATCACACATCATCGAAGCAAGGTGTACCAAAGCTGACCCAGGAGTAGGGATCGGAGCCATATGTCTCTCCTCCATAGATTCTACCACATTAGTCATCCTCTCCAACAAGTCCACATAAGAAGCCTTCCTATCATGGGGAGTGCTTGTACCACCACGATTATTCCTCTGATTCCTCCTACTGGCCATCTTAGATCCTATAACCAAGAATAAGCGTAGTATTATAAACCTTAAGAAATCAAGTTAAGGGAAAGGGTTATCAGTGGTTTAATGAAATTCAATCCAACCCTAAGGATCAATTTCCTAAGCATCCTAGTTGCGTTAACTACCTTGACCGATTCTTATAGAAATTAAAGCTTGTGCTTTCACTTTTTGATCAATCAATTCCTAAGGCATCTGATTTCTCTGATACCAATTGTGACAGAATGGGTTTTCTTTTGTCATTAGAATTGTTTGTCATTACAGAAAACAAAAATCTAAGCGCAACTAATAACCTAAAGTTCTAGGAAAAAATGGATAGAGTCTCCCCTAAAACTTGGCTAAACGAAAATGAAAATCTTGCTTATAACCTGTGAACATACAGAATAACATCATCATAATATCCATCAATAGGAATTATCATTTCAGACACAGGATCACAGGCGCCGCATAATTTTCTACGGCTTACGTTTCACATTTTCTATCCACTATACTAACAGTTTGGAATAGAGATACCATCTAGGACCTGTACAGAATCCAGAAAATATATAGTAAAAGCAGAACTATAAACCTACGGAAGTATAATCCCTGTTTCACCGCATACATGACATGCATTTCTTATACAAAATCCATATATACACAAGATCCATATACATAATCAGGTATTTACAATTCAATCGTCTCTTTTTAAGATCTCTAAAATACTTCAAGTTTTAAGAATGTTATCAGGCTAAACTTTAACTCACTCTTTCTCATCTGGTAAAAATTATAAAATAGTGAGTCAAAATCCAATAAGGTACCAAAACATGTAGAATATACAGTGTTCTTGTAGAATATAAGTGCAGATTAACAGTAACGTGGAAAATATTCAATTATGGAAGTAGTAGAAGATTGCATGAAAATAGAGGAAGCATAAATCAATGATAATCATAGTGATTATGGAAACAATAGCAGAAATATAAATGCAGAAGATTATAGAGATGCCAAGGAACATAAATATATACATAAATCACGAGAAAATCATAATTAGATAATGAATGAGGCTTCAAAAATCATAAATTGGTAAACATAAATCAAAAGTCAGAAACCGATATAAATCTATGAATTATAGAAAATATCCTTTTCTATAAGTAAAGGACCCAACTAGTAGACCCTACTAGTAGAGGGGGCAAATAATCGAGGATAAATTGTGTTCACTCCATACAATCTAAGGCCAGTAACAGAAACAAGAGATCATTTCTCATGGTATCTATCCCCTCTCGTGAGATTCAGGACAGGGGTGCCGGCCAGTGACAGTAAGTACCCTCTAGGTTAACACCCTAAGGAATGACAGACCACATGTAACTCTATGGAAGAGTTATTCTTGATTACTACCATAACGCTCTAAGGCATACGAGAGAACCTAACTTGACTGTATATCAGTCATGGGTCCTAATTAATATGACCAAAAATATTTTTATTCATATTTTTTAACTAAAAACTTGTTAAGCTTCAGAAGTTAGTCAGAGTTTTACAATAACTCTTCAGTTAGCTTTAGAATATACAATAATAGTTTGTAACCGTTCAGATTCGCTTCCGAAATCCTCAAAAATTTAATAGTATAAACCCGTGTAAATTTTTTAAATATAAATCATATCCTGGACATTATCACATCACAGATTAACTTTTATACATCAAAAATTTTGGATTGAAACCATTAAATCTCTTCATTTTCGTGCTTAAGATTTTACCAAAATTTTCAGACGATAAACAAACACCAAACACATGTATTTTCATGAAATTGGAGGTATATTTAGCAGTATATACAAGTAAGCATGAAATCTATTTGATTAATCAGGAGAAACAGCATTATTTATCGTAAATTTACAGAATCACGGATTTATAGCATAAATATAATATTTGAGGCATTAAAATACTGTAAAAATGGTATATAATGTCAGAAGTACACTTGCATGAGCTCGATCTGCAGTTATCGTTACTCTGATTGGATATGGACGATAGATTTTCTCCTTTTCTTTTGTTTTTCTCTTCCTCCTTTCTCCATTCTCTCCTTCAGTTCTGTCAAGCTTCAGTCCCAAAGCAAGCCTCAAATCCCTTTAAAACATGGAGGAGAAAGAGGTCACGTGCCGGTCATATGACTGGCGCTCAAGCGGTGCTTGAGTGCTCGCTATCACAAAATCGCACTCAAGCAGCGCTTGAGCGATGGTCGAGCACACTGCTCATAGCTAGGACCGCTCCGCCTCACCTGAGGTGCACCCACAAGTACAACTTTTATATTTTTGTACTCGAGGAGTGCTAGAGTAGTGATCGAGCACCCTTCACTCCTTAACCTATTTTGCCTTATTTTACTTCGGTATCAAATCTTTCCTTATTCTTAATCCTAAACATGATTTTCATCAACATAATCATTCCATAATTATCATGTTTCGGGATCGGGATCTCACATTCTCCACCACTTGAAGAAATTTCATCCTCAAAATTAAACAGAGCTACATACGTCAAGAAAATAAGTGGGGATATTTACTTCAGATTTCCTTTTCATCCTCCCAAATGGCCTCCTCCGGTGAATGATTTCTCCAGAGCACTTTCACCTGGGGAGTGGTACTAGTGCATAACCTCTGATCCTTTCAATCTAGAATTTGCATTGGCTCCTTGACATACGATAAATCTTTGTCAATAGTCAAGGGCTTGTACTCAATCACGTGTGCAGGATCATGGACATACTTTTAAAGCATTATTACATGAAATACATCATGTACGTCCACCAGACTAGGTGGTAGTGCCAACCGGTAAGCTAGCTCCCTGATCCTCTCCAGAATTTCATATGGACCTATGAATCGTGGTTTTAGTTTTTCTTTTACTCCGAACCTGAACGTTTTCTTTAATGGTAAAACTTTTAGAAATGTAAATTCTCCTACTTCAAAGCTTAATTCTTTCCTCCTCTAGTGTGCATAATGTTTTTGTCCCCCTTGAGCTACTTTTAGATAATAAAAAATCGGTTTAATTTTCTTCGTAATTTCTTTCACGATTTTAGGACCCAAAATCCTCTTATCTCTTTGGTCTCCTCCCAGTGAATCGGCGATCTGTACTTTCTCCCATACAGAGCCTCAAAAGGTGCCATGCCAATACTAGCCTGATAACTATTATTGTATGCAGATTCAGCCAGTTCCACATAAGTGTCCCAAGTCCATTTCATTTCCAACACCAAGGCCTTCAACATATCATGAAGAATCTAAATAGTACACTCCGATTGGCCATCAGTTTGGGGGTGATACGCAGTACTAAAATTTAACTCCGCCCCAGCTCCTTATGCAAACCTTTCAAAACCTCAAAACAAAACAGGGATCCCTATTAGACACAATCTAGGCAGAAACTTTGTGAAGCCTCACAATTTCATTCACATATAGCTAGGCCAGTCTATCATGGGAATATGTCATCCTATTGCCAAGAAATGAGCTGATTTTATCCGCTGATCAATTATAACCCAAATGGCATCATGATTCGTTGGAGTCCTTTGCAAACCAAATACAAAATCCATAGTAACATTTTCCCATTTTCAACTTGGGATAGGCATTGGCTGTAATAACCCAAAAGGCTTTCTCCTTTCTGCTTTCAGTTGCTGCCATACAATACATTTCTCCAAATAAGCCATGATATCCCTCTTCATGTTCCTCCACCAGAAAGCTTTCTTCAGATCCTGATACATTTTGTTCGCCCCAGGGTGGATCGTCTATCGACTCCTTCAAGATCTTTTCTTTCAGTTCTCTATTGTCTGGTACACATAATCGGTTTCTGAACCTCAATGCTCCATTAGTTCAGACATTAAAATCAACTTGAGAATCTCTATTTAGAACACTTACAAGTTCTACAGGGAACGGGTCATTCACTTTCTTTTCCTTATCATTAGTAATTACCTCTAGTTGGATCTGAAGATAAGGTAGGAGCATCCTGTCACCCCGAGTATAGCATTGGATATCACACTGCTTCAGATAATCAAACATTTTTATCTAGTTAATTTACAACCTAGCCACATACCCTGATCAACGAGTCAATGCATTTGTAACTACGTTTGCCTTCTTGGGCTTATACTATATTTTACAGTCATAGTCTTTTAAAAAATTAAGATACCTCCTTTTTATCATATTAAGTTCCTTTTGTGAAAACATATATTTCAAGCTTTTATGTTCAGAATATATAATAAACTTTTTACCATAAAATAATTTCTTCAAATTTTCAAGGCAAACACCACAGCAGCTAGCTCCAGATCATAGGTCGGGTAGTTGTTTTCATGTACTTTCAATTGTCTAGACCCAAGGCTACTACTTTACCATGTTGCAACAATACACAACCTAAACCCACCTTAGAGGCGTCACAGTACACCCCAAAACCTCTTGATCCTTCTGGAATAATTAATAAGGATGGTAATCAAGCGATCCTTTAACTCCTAAAAACCGAGATCACATTCCTCAGTCCATTCAAACTTGGCCTACGTTTTTAGTAGCTGAGTCAGAGGCATAACAATCTGTGAGAAATTCTCTACAGCACACCTGTAATAGTCCGCCATGCTAAGAAAGCTCCTAACCTCAGTCACAGACGTTGGCTACTCTAATTTATAACAGCTTCCACCTTCTTTGGATCTATAGAAATACCACCATCAGAAATCACATGCCCCATAAACATAACCTTCTCTAACCATAACTCACATTTACTAAGCTTAGCATATAGTTTTCCTCACAAAGCACTTGAAGTACCATCCTTAGGTGAGTTTCATACTCCTCATATTCCTTTGAATAAATTAGGATGTCATCTATAAAAACCACCACAAATTTTTCCAGATAAGGCTTGAACACCCTATTCATCAGATCTATAAAAGCAGTATGGGCATTCACAAGACCAAAAGACATAATAAGGAACTCATAGTTGTCATAACACGTCCAGAAAGCAATCTTAGCCACATCTTCAGGCTTGATCCTCAATTGATAATAATTGGACCTCAAATCGATCTTTGCAAACACCGAAGATCCTTGCAATTGATCAAATAGATCATAGATATGCACCAATGAATGCTCATTCTTAATAGTGATTTTGCTCAACTCACGATAATCAATACATAGCCGCAAAGACCCGTCTTTCTTCCTCACAAACAACACCGGTGCTCCCAAGGAGATATACTCACTATGATAAAGCCCTTATCTAATGACTCCTATAACTACAAATTTAGTTCTTTCAATTCCGTTGGGGCCATACGATAAGGGGCTTTAAAAATCGGGCTAACTCCGGGAATAACTACAATATCAAATTCAACTTCCCGATGTGGAGATATTCCAAGCAATTTCCCTTGAAATACATCCCCAAAATCACAAATAATAAGGATATCCTTAGCTGGCATACTATGACACCCAGCAGTGCAGGCATATGCCAGGTAAGCTTTACAACCACTTTTCATCAGATGCTTGGCATGCAAAGCATAAATTAATATAGTCACCTCCTTTTTCCTAATGCCTTGCAAGAAAAAGGGTCCCATCCCAGAAATATCAAAACAAACCCTTTTTAGAAAATAATCAATATTGGCATGATATTTAGCTGGCCAGTCCATCCATAGAATTACATCAAAATCACCCATGTTCAACAACACCGAGTCCACAATCAAACATTTTCCATTCACCCCAACCACAAATCCAGGATACACAACATCAGTAACTATAGAGGATCTAGTGGGAGTTGACACAGACAATGTATAATCCAAAACCCAAGGGACAAATACAATATAACATGCAATTTATGGATAAATAAAGGTGTGGGTAGACCCCGAATCAAATAATATAGAAGCAGAAACTCCACAAATAGAGATGGTACCTTCCACAATGTTTGGGGATGCCTTCGAATCCTGAATAGCCACTGCGAAAGCCTTAGCTGCGATAGTAGATTTCTTTCCTCCTAGCCTCGAAGGTAACAGATAGTCTTTCACCAAGTGGCCTTGTTGTCCACATCTAAAGCATGCTCCCGATACCTTGTGATATGCTTGCCCCGGATGCTTCCTCCAACAGAAAGTACAATCAGCGGTTGATACTCGAGAGCTAGTCACTGACTGAGCTGGAATGCTACTTTTTCGTTTGTCTACAGTCTTTGCCTTCTTGGATGGCCCTAAAGATTCCACATTTTGTCCAACACTAAAACCTGCCCGGACAGCATTTTTCTATGCAAAGAATTTCTCTATCTCCTCCACTTTTTCATAAATAATTACCCTATCTAGAATATCAGCATAAGTTTGGAGCTTGTGGGTTGATAATTGCTTCCTAATATCGTCCTGCAGCCCTTGTTGGAATTTCTTTACTTTCCTCAACTCGTCCTCCATAAAATAGGGCAAAAATTGGGACAACTTAGTGAATCATGCATCATACTCAGTCACCAACATATTTTTCTATCTCAGCAGCATGAACACTTGCTCCTTCTGATCTTGGAGACTATATGAGAAGTATTTTTTCATGAAAGCATCCTTAAACATCTTTCATATAATTGCAACATCGGGCATGCCTAACACCCTCTTTTTCATACTCCAATTATTAGCTTCACCTTCCAACTTGTATACTATGAAGGTGACTTTCTCCTGATAAGTACACCAAATCACAACAAATATCTTCTTCATTCTCTTTAGCCACGCATCCACTTCTATTGGATCTAGCCTTCTAAAAAATCTTGGTGCTCACTTCACTATAAATCCATCATACGTCATCGGAGTAGGGTTTATCAGAGTTGGCTCAGGTGCAAGGACCGGAGCCATAAGTGTCTACTCCATAGATTCCATTACATTAGTCATTCTCTCCAACAAGTCCACATAAGCAGCCTCCCTATCAATGGGAGTGCTAGCACCACCATGATTATTCCTCTGATTCCTCGTACGGGCCATCTTAAATCCTAAAACCAAGAATAAGCACAACATTATAAACCTCAAGAAATCAAGTTAAAGGGAGGGGTTATCTATGATGGCCCGTACTTAATTACACATATAAAGACGCTGTCAGGTCTTAAAAGGGATAAACAATAAATATGGACATAAAATTTTTCCCTTCTGTTACACAGGATTGACTGAGGCCGAACTGCATGAGTTGGCCTTCCGATAATTTCCACAACAGGCCGGCTAACATTTAACTGGACTTGAAAAACTGATATGCTTACTAAACCTTTCAATAACATTAACCATAAAGAAATCACGGAAACATACTAACAGCATCCATAAAGTCATAAACAGTGGAATCATTTTACAATTTTCTCAAAACATCAAAAGGAATTAAAATTAACCTTTTTGTTTAAACAGCTCCGGCCAATCCGAACTATTTGGCTACACCATAAGGTTCTACTCGACTTCATCCTCCATGAGCCTTTCGTCATCTGAAAATAACAAGGGTGAGCTACAAAGCCCAGCAGAATACTCACATGCAGAAAATATAGGATATAACATATATATATATAAGCAAACATAAAATAGAGATTCATAACTTAACTTAGCATACGAAACTCATCAAGTCTTTTACACGAAAATTCCTTAATCTTTTTTTTATTATCTTATCTTCTAAAAATTCATGAAAAACCATTGAGAATTCTTATCATCTTTAGGGACCGGACGGGAGCGGACAACATCGAGGTTGGGTTGTGTGTAACCCCACAACCTAAAGCCGTATCCCCTCATTATGCTCCCCGGGGCGGGAGGTAATGCCTTTAAGCCGGCATACGGGGTCGTAGTCCATAGTTCTTATGCCACCAAAAAGTCCCCTCCCGTGGCCCAGGAGGCGATCCTCGAGTGTCATTCCAATATCATTCATCCATATTTAACAGCAAATTTAATGGAGACTCAGTTCATAGTTCTTGTTCTTTAGTGGCCATTCATCGTAGTTCAAAAGTCGGAAGTCATAGAATTCCACTTACTGTCCGTATTACATGCGTTTTCCATATTCATATAATAGGCCGGAGTTCTTTTTCAAACAGAGGACCGAAGTTCTTAAAATTCGGAGTTCTTTAAAGCCGGAGTTCTTTTGTCAAGCCGAAGTTCTTAAAACTAGAGTGATCATTCTTTAAATCCGGAGCTCTAAAATCAGAATGACTTTTTCTTTAAAATCCGAAGCTTTAAACCCGGAGTGACTTTTTCATAAAATCCAGAGTGACTTTTCTTCGAAATCCGAAGCTCTAAAATCGGAAATGACTTTTTCTTTAAAATCCAAAACTCTAAAACCGGAGTGACTTTTCCTTGAAATACGGAGTGCTAAAATCGGAGTGCCTTTTCTTTGAAATCCGGAGTGCTAAAACCGGAGTGACTTTTCTTTAAAATCCGGAATGCTAAAACCGGTGTGACTTTTCTTTGAAATCCGGAGTGCTAAAACCGGAGTGACTTTTCTTTGAAATCCAGAGTGCTAAAACCCGACTGACTTTTCTTTGAAATCCGGAGTGCTAAAATCGGAGTGACTTTTCTTTAAAATTCGGAGCTCTAAAACCGGAATGACTTTTTCTTTAAAATCCGGAGCTCTGAACCCAGAGTGACTTTTTAACAGGACGGAGCTCTTTTTCATAAACGGACAGAGTATTTTTCTTTAAAAGGACGGAGCTCTTTTTCAAAAGGCGGAGTTCTTTTAATAAGGTGGAGTTCCAAAAGCCGGAGTTCTTTTCTGCAAATCCGAAGTTCTTTAAAAGCCGGAGTTCTTTATTCCTAATGGCCGGAGTTCTTTAAAATTCGGAGTTCTTAAATCTGGAATTCTTTTCCATTTAAAGTCCGAAGCACTAAAATCCGGAGTTCTTTTTCTTTTTAAAATCCGAAGTTCTAAAAGTCAGGAGTTCTTTTTCTTTCAAAAGCTGGA
>JAOVVI020015955.1:0-11030 GCA_028571085.2 Nepenthes alata
CGGTTGGTTGTTCAACCGTTTCCCACAACTGTCATCTCCACGTGTTAATGGCAATAACTTTAAAACTAATGGGCTTTCTTCAACGGGCTTCCTTTAATGGGCCATAAAAGCAAATCATATACAGCTATACCCATCAAGTATATTACTATGTAACATTTATAATTATGAAAAAATACACTATCATTATTATTGGATACGGTTTAAAATAATATCAATTTGATTTGTTGGTTTATAGAGCCCACAAACTAAAAAATAATGAAGAGAGATGAATCAAGTGAATTGTTGCACCCTTTTTGAGAGGAATCCAACTGAACGACTAAACAATTAAAAAGTGGAATGGCCAAACTATTAATAATATAAAAGATTAAGGTATTAAATGACTGGTCAATTAATAAATATAAATAATTAATATGCCCAAAGTAAATGTTAATCTTCAATTATGTCATATTTTATTATTAGAAAGAAATAATATAGAAATAGAATAATTATTTTTATGAAATGAAATAAGATAAGAATAGAGTTAAAGAGTTTTTATTTTCATATTTGGTTATTAGAATAGAATAAGTTGAGAATTATTATTCTAATATTTAGTATGCAATAATAATATAAAAAATATGATAAAAATTTATACTAATGACTTTTTTACACTTATTCAATAAATAAATATTAGAATTAGTACTTGAATTTTCCTTCGTTCCTTACCGCCTCTGTTTTTTTTTTTTTTTTTATTCACATAACGAGTGCCAATTTTCTCAAAATTAAGGCATGCAAATAGAAAATCAACTTCAACACAGACAAGAGAAAGATTTACTTGCAGAAAATAAAAATTTTACTTACATTCATTTCTTGATTCTTTTTCGATGACTGTGAGAGCAACAGTGTTGCTTTGTTTCAGCTCGCATTCTTCCTTCCTCCATTCATGGCATTATAATACTTAAATAATTGAGATTAAATTGTATTGGGGTTACTTAGTTTCCATTTTTTACGATGATTTCTTTCTTCTCTTATCGCTAGATAAGAAATAATTTTGAATGGCTGGAGGAGACGATAGATGAACTGGAAATAGGGTTTTGATCTGCAAGCAAGGAGAGAAAAAGACAAGGTCAAATCCATAATATTAATCGAAGGGTAGCAAAAATTAATATTCCTTACATGGAAAGAATAAAAAATACCTAATATTTATTGATATTGTTTATTCCCTGAGTTAGATAAATAAATATTCCTTCAAAAATATTTATTATTGTTAAAAAAATTAAATAGTGAAATATATTTATTCTTATCAAAAAATTGTACATTAATTGAGAATAAGATTATAAATATATCTATTGTTCCTAAACAAAGAAAAAAGGAAAGAGCATTAGCCCTCTCAACACTTATAAATTCCAAGAATTTTGAAGTAAAGTCCTCTAATTCTCAAATCTCTATTCCTCTTTTCCATCCTCATTCTATTATTAACTTTCCATTTCTAAGAAAGATTTTTTATTTGAACATGAGATGATATTTTAGAAAGTAAATCTTATATCCTTTAATATTTTGTTAAGTATTATATTATGTAAGATCTAAATTTAAATGTTTAAAATTTTAACCTAATCCTATTTGAATAAATATTCAGATCCAATAGACAGATCTTGTTGGAATACGGTCACTCCCTTGTAGATTTTTTAATAAATTAGTTTGTCATCGGGGTGTATTAGTCGGTTAACGTATGTTGACCGGCTGGAAGGTAAAGATGGTCAACGGAAGGTTGACCGGATGTCTATAGAGGACGGTCAAGTTCTCCGGATAATAGCAGAAGACGGTTAATAGGAGGTTTATTGGATGTCTGTGCAAGACGATCAATTGAAGGTTGACCGGATCTTGTCAGCAGAAGGTTGACCGGATCTTGTCAACAGAAGGTTGACCGTCTAAGGCTGGAAAGAAAATCAGGAGAGGATTTTCTGATAGTATTTTTGGAGTAGAAAATACTGGAACACCTTGGGTTACCGGTTAACATCCAGATGGGAAGGAAGAACTTACGAGTTTGTATTACTGGTATGGAATCAACCAATGAACACCGGAGGACTCTTGTGATAGCCAATGGGCATAGACGGCCAAGGGACTTGTTTGTAGCAACGACTCTAGACGTCACGGACAGTTGGTAACAAGTTGTTCGATAGTAGAGCAGGTGGCAGACTTGCTGTGCATGCGGCGTCTCTGCAAGAGGCAGGTTATAGAGTAGGTAGTAGGTTGTAGAGCAGGTGGTAGGTATTTATTCACACTCAACCTACCTATTGGTTGAAGACTTTTGGACAGACCTCCATATATATACGTGCTGGACATGCAAGAGGTGTGTTGTGCTGCGGAGGTGTTGAGTAGAGGAGCTGTGAGGGAATAAGAGATGAGTGCACCACCAGTAAAAATAAGAAGAAAGAAAAACATTGAGTAAAAGAGTGGAGTGTTTTCCATTTACTCCAGTGAGATTTTTCTTTGTTATTCCTGGGTGTATAACGGATACTCTATCTCAGAGATTTGTAACCTATTTTACATAGTGGATTTGCTATCGACTCTACTCCCGTAGTTTTTTCTTTGGTTCATAAGGGTTTTCACGTAAAATTGTGTGTGCTTCTTCTTCCTCTTACCCTTCACTGCGCGTCATTCTGTCCGACGAAAAGCCAACAAGTGGTATCAGAGATTGGTTCGTGAACCGTCGGTTGGATGGCATCATCGACGAAGAATGGGCCATTCAGTGTGGAGCAATTCAATGGGTAAAATAATTTTATCATTTTGCAGAAAATGGTAAGGAATATATTTTGACTCGGGAAGGAATGGTAAAAACTCTTCGAAAAAAGGAGAAGCCGGAGAAATTGACCAAGGACGAGCGGCAGGACAAGAAGGATCTTGCCAACTGTACTATTAAGTTGTGTTTGGCAGACATCACACTTCAGGAGGTCCTCAGTCTGTCAGACCCGACGGAGGTTTTAGATAAGCTTGAAAGCTAGTATAAGTCCAAGTACTTGACAACTAGTCTTCATAAAAAGAAGCAGTTCTATGGCCTACGGTTGACGAAAGGCGAGTGCTTCTTGAAGCACTTGGACGAGTTCAATCAGTTAGTGACGCAGATGTCAGCCCTTGATGAGAAAATCAATGAGGAAGATAAAGCATTGGTGTTACTGGAATCCTTGTTGGCCTCGTACGATCATATCGTCACGGCGTTGCTATTCGGGAAGGATACGTTAAAGCCGGACGAGGTCATAGCTTTCCTATTTATGAACGAGTCAAGACGGAGGGAAAGCGGTAAGCCCTCAAGCTCTCAACCAAAACTTTTTATGGCGACCAGCAGTCGGGGGGATGAGAAAAATTGAGGGAACGAGGTGGAGGTGGAAAAGAGGAAAGGAGCAACAGTCGGAACAAGCTTGAAGGGAGGAGTTGCTTTTTTTGTGGCCAGAAAGGTCACATAAAGAGGTACTGTCCGCAAAGAAGGTAGGACAAGAACGGCAGTAGCGATCGTTAAGAGAAAAGGGATCATGCTGTTGATCCGGAGACCGTCGCTTTCTGTGAAGACGTCCTGGTGGTCCATGTAGGGGAAGCACGGAGCCGCACATTCCAGGAGACGAGTTGGGTGATGGACAGTGGGGCCTCACACCATGCGACACCGAAGAAGTCCACTTTATGAGTTACACACCCGTTGGTCATGGGGTGTTAAAGATGGGTAACGGTGGCTCGTCTAATATTGACTGCATTGGGGATGTTTGCTTGAGGACAAGCAACGGAAACAAGCTCATGCTGGAAGGTGTGCGCCATGCCCCAGATCTAAGGTTGAATGTGATTTAAACCGGGAAGCTTGATAAGAAAGGTTTCAGGACGACATTTGACGACGGCCAGTGGAAGCTCATCAAAGGCGCCTCAGTGATGACAAAGGGAAGCAAGACATCAGGGCGGTATCTGATGAAGGCTTGCACTACCAAAGGAAATGCCAAGGTGACCAAACGAGGCTTTGGTCAAGGTGGCAGGAGAAGACGACCAAGGTGGAGTGCAAGGGAGAATGACAAGTCCACGGTGAAAGAGCTGAAAGGAAGTGGGATTGCTCCAAACTCAGTGGGATGGAGGAAGGTGTCATTTAGGCTTGCGGAGGCTGACGCTGGGATCCCAATTGAGGGGAAGCTGTCGGAAGGCAGGCGATGATGGTCGCCAGGTAAAGGCGAAGCTATTCCCCATAAGGTCATGAGGAAACGTTAGTTAGAATATGGTCACTCACTTGTGGGTGTTTTAACAAACTAGTTTGTCATCGGGGTGTATTAGGTGGTCAACATACGTTGACCGACTAGAACGCAAAGACGATCAACGAAAGGTTGACCGGATGGCTATGGATGACGGTCAAGTTCTCCAGATAGCAGTAGAAGATGGTCAACAGGAGAGTTGACCGGATGACTGTGCAAGACGATCAACAGAAGGTTGGCCGGATCTAGTCAACGGAAGGTTGACCGGCTAAGGCTGGAAAAAAAATCAGGAGAGGATTTCCTGATAGTATTTTTAGAGTAGAAAATATTAGAGCATCTTAGGTTGCCAGTTAACATGTTGACCATATGGGAAAAAAGAACTTACCAGTTAGTATTACTGGTATGGAATCAACCAAGGAACACCAGAGGACTCTTGTGATAGCTAATGGGCACAAACAACCAATGGACTTGTTTGTAGCAATGACTCTACACGTCGTGGACAGCTGGCAATAAATTATTGGATAGCAGAGCAGGTGGCAGACCTGCTGTGCATGCGGAGTCTGTGTAGGAGGTAGGTTTCAGAGAAAGTGGCAAGTTACAGAGCAGGTAGTAGGCATTTGTCCATACTCAACCTGCCTACTGATTGAAAGCTTTCAGGCTGACCTCCATATATATATATGCATGTTGGGCATGCAGGAGGTGTGCTGTGCTGCGGAGGAGTTGAGCAGAGGATCTGTGAGGAAATAAGAGAGGAGTGCACCACCAGTGAGAGAAAGAGAACAAAGAAAAATATAGAGTAAAACAGTGGAGTGTTTCCCGTTTACTCGAGTGAGATTTTTCTTTATTATTTTCGGGTGTGTAGCAGATACTCAATCTTGAATGTTTGTAACCTATTTCACATAGTGGATTTGCTGTCGACTCTACTCCCATGATTTTTCACTTGGTTCATAAGGGTTTCCACATAAAACAGTGTATGCTTTTTCTTCTTCTTTCCCTTCATTGTGTGTCATTCTGTCTGGCAAAAAGCTAGCAGATCTTTGGTGCAATCTTTAGGAGCGTGGTTAAACCAGTTGTCCCTACCTGATTAAGTCATAGCAATCAAAAAGCTTCATTCTCCTTTAACAAAACGAAAATGATAAACACAAGTGTACAAGGACAATCGAGCCAACCACCAAAGGATATCCCATCTCATGACTTCATCCTAAAGGAGAGTAGCCATAGGGATGCTCACCTATCATCTGATCCCAATAGCAAAGCCTTGGTTGCCTAGATAAGCGACATGTTAAAAATATTGAAATCCTTATGAGAAAATTTGATGGTTAAATTTACAAGGCGGAGGTCCTCTACTACCAAATATTGACCTCAAGAAGACGATTGCGAGGAAAGAAAACCATGTCAAAGGGAGCCTACTCGTAGTCAAATTCCAGAGACCCTTGCGACACCAATCTAAATTACATCTTCCCATCTTGAAGAACGCTTAAACTTTGAAGTAAGGAAAGTGAAACTAAAGTGACGAAGTCCTGGATATACTTGGGATTCTAGTCACCTGTCAAACCAAGAGGAAGAGTCTTACAACAACATGCCCAAAATCCTTCTAATTAAAAGAAACTCAATTCTATAGAATTGAGGACATTCCTCAATGATAAAAAAAATGTCCCCACAATGAAAGTGAATGAAAGAATAGAAAGAATTAAACAACAGATTATACAAGGAAATGCTATTGGGTAAATGACAAAATTAGGTCGTGTAACTTCTAACCCTAAGATGAAGAGGTATCGGCTCTCCTAGAAATTTAAAATGTCAATATTAGAATCCTATAACAAAAGCACTGATTCCATGGAACATCTAAATAATTTTAAGATATTACTTGGCTTACAAAATCTAGAGGATACAGCATTATGTCTCTATTTTCCTTTAATTTCAAAGGAGGCACAAGAATTTTGTTTTATGTGTTAGAATAAAATTCAATGATCTTTTTAGAAAAAAGTAGACTAGTTACTATCCTAATTTACCTTCGATCAAAGGAAAGAAAAATAGCTCTAACAAATAGTTAGGATTTGACAAGATCTTAACATGCGCCTAAAGTATTTTTCAGCAAAATTTAAGGTCGTGGCTATAGATATATCAAAGCTCATCAGCAATGTGAAGTAGAATGCAATGTGCTACAATGTATTTAATAGCATTGGATGAAGATGCGCAATTAAGATCATACTTTAGATGGGCTTCATAGTCAATAATGAAATTATCTCTTGGAGAGCAAACTCTCTCTTTAAACGAAAAAACTTGAAAAAGAATAGTAAAAGGAATATTATATTGATTGTAAATGTCAAGTACATCATCAATGGTTAGATAAGAAGTAATGTCGACAGTGTCCTTTGACGCACTTCATGGTACCATGAGAAATTGAAAATTCACTACTTTGATACAACGTAAATAAAAATGCACAATTAGGGTTTAAAAACAAAAGTGAAAGACGTTAGAAATGATATGTTTAGCAACACTAATCCAGTCAATGTATTTCAAAAAACAATGCTAATCCAAACGACGCATTACTCAACTGATGACACGTCTTCTTCCCTTTTTAAATAAAAAAACGTAGCAAAATGATTCAGCAAAGATGCAATTAATAAATGACTTATCATGGGACTAAATGAACTATTAATAGGTAATTTTAACTACAAAAGTAATGATGAATATGATGTCATTAAGAAGGTCGTTTGAAATTCTAATTATTTAGTTGAGGCCTTCGATTTAATAGATGAGTGCACTATAAATTAAGAATCAAAATGGTCATAAGGAAAAAATACAAAAGAATCAATACCTTATTAAGATTTTTTATTCTTATAGTTTATTAATCTAAACTTTCAGTGACTTATAATTCTATGCGAATAAATATAAACCCAAAAAAGAAATAAATAGATTAAGAATTATAACCTAAATGCGAAAATAAATTTTTTTCTTTTATTTAAAGATACATTTATGTACAAGATGTATTATTACAAGATCAACTCAAAAAATCATTAGATTCAAAAGAAAATCAAAGAAAGGGGAGGTCTAGCAACCAGAAGCAAAACAACTAGAATGTGAGGTTTCAATTCTAAAATACGATAATTAGAAGATAATTCATATAATAATAATCAAGATTAGATTTAATGTATGTGAAATAAAATATATCGGAAGTAAAATTGAGAAAAAAAATGAGCTGCTACTTGCTGGTGTGCTACCAGCAGCACGGCGCCTGTTGTGCGCTCGAGTGCGGTAGGCAGGCACCAAAATCAGATTTAGCCATGCCTGCTACTCGCCATCGTGCGATTAAGCAAGCGAGGGCAGTGTGCCTACGCCCGTTGTATGCTCGTTTGGTGCTTGAGCACCAGGCCATTTCACAACGCCGGCTGGAGTCTTGTGATTTTATTTTTGTGCAACCTAAAAACCCTAAGTGAGAGAGAGAGCATGAAGAATAGAGAGAGAATGAGGAGATTGAAGCTCACGAGTCCGAATTCGTCGAAGAGTTAGTTATAAAAATGATAGATCGGGTCGAGGCAAGTGTTCTTATACCCTCTTTTTCTCCTCTTTTGATTTTTAGTTTCTTTTTTTGAGTATTTTTATTTCGATACTCACCCAAATTATAAAAAATAGAGAACCCATGAACAATGCTTAAGGTATTTGTAGTTCATTGTTGATTTTTCCCTTTG
The DNA here is from genome assembly GCA_028571085.2 of Nepenthes alata. Classification (NCBI taxonomy): domain Eukaryota; kingdom Viridiplantae; phylum Streptophyta; class Magnoliopsida; order Caryophyllales; family Nepenthaceae; genus Nepenthes; species Nepenthes alata. The sequence continues at coordinate 7,889 of JAOVVI020015955.1, forward strand.
ATTTGCCTGGTTTGGCTTAGCCAAACCCTAGACCCATGCCCAACTCGGGTTCTCCCTCTTCCATACAAATTTTATACTATTTGTCCCCCAATTACAAAGTATCATGTTCTAATTTTAATATATTTTGATTGGGTGTCCGATCTCACAAGTATCGACTCATTTGTAATGTCCGAAAGCTCTAAAAAGGGCCCTAGTATTGTTCATCCGAAATAAATAGAAATTTTGCATGCTTCCATCCTATGTAATTGTTATGAAAGTATGATTAATTACATATGTCTAATTGTAAGCTCTGAGAAATTTTGTTTGTGTTCCGTTTGTAAAGAAAATATGTTCCGAAGGCCTCTAAAGTGACAATTGTTTCTCGATGGTAAAAAATTTTAATCTTTTCTATACATTATGATATCCATGTACTCAAATTGAATCGTGAAAAAACTTTAATCTGAAAGAAAGATAAAAATCGTGCAAGTAATTGGAGAAAAATTCAACAATTGTTATATGATGAATATTTTCTTTCGGATGGAGAAAATTGTGAAAGAAGTATGGTGAACCTTCCCTCAAAGAATAAAAAATTATAAAATTAGGACCACGGATTTATATTATGGAGGTTAATATCCCTAGGCATGTCATTAGTGTTACAATAGAGATTCAAGGATTATCCTGACCGTATATTATAATAGGTAATACTCTTAACAAGTTTTAGGATATTACTGTAGAAAGACGATGACTGTCTTTCGGCCCCAGGGGACATGGGGGCATATGTTTATGGTCCGTCTACAAGCATGATATATAGATGGCCCACCTTTGAGTTGATAATAGGAACTTACGCCCTTAGGTCATGTGAATGACATGATCCTTTTTTCGTTCTCCCGTACCTTTAGTTAATAAGGTTTATTGACCCTAATCTTCAGATATTATTATAAACCATGAATAGTATATATAATTATATTTCTTATCTTCAAATTTCTTATCATATTGCTTCCATCTTGTTTCATATTTCATATGAATATACATATTGTTGATTATTTATTATATGTACTTATTGAGCTGTTAGCTCACTGTTACTTCTTCTTTCCTTCCAGATGAGTATGCATTTATACCCGACGAGTTTGAGTAGGCAGTAGGAGCAGGATAGGCAGATAATATCGATCGATAAGTTTTTTGGGACTTAGCTATATAATTTTGTATGGATAGAGAACTTGTATAGTTTATCTTATGCTTATGGATATTTATGTATGTGATAATGATGATGGATGTATAGTTTAGTTTTCTATGGTTGTAGTAACTTATGCAGGAATTCTTTTATGGCTGTAATTGATTACCTAGTTGATATCTTTTCTGGACCGACATTGTTCCTAGAGTTATGATGCTAGCACCACACGTTATGAAATTGTGGCAAGTGAGATCCTGTGATGTGTTGTATGTGCATTGTGTTGTTGAATAGAATTTCGTATAGGTTTTGTATTTGATGGATGTCCATTTTACAGACAAAATTCTGTCAAATTTTTGACAAAATTTACAGTTTGTCACAGAGAGTGTCCAAAAGACTTACCACCTCTCTCAAATTCAATATCCAAAGAATCAGCTTAGGGTGAATAGAAGTAACCAAGCACAATACAGCACGAGTAGATAGACAGCAAATCAACTAATCCTCTCTAACAAACCATAGAACCCAGAGCTTTTGCGATGGATAGTGAATGGTATTAGGAGTAGCCACCTGGAAAGAAGACAACTCCGGTTCAGGTTGTTGTATTAAAAGAAAAAACTAAGATGATTTTTTTATATATAAAAGAGGATAACCAAAATAAATTTTATGAACTCTTTTCAAAAGAATGTGAGAGCATTTAGGAGAACTCTCTCATCATATTCACCAAATGTAAGGAATTGCATCAGATATTGAGACTTAAAATTTGGTTAAAGATCAAAAAGAATTAAATTTGATATTGAGATTTGGGATTTGGTTGAAGATATATTAGAGCAATTCCTTTTATAGCCAAAAAAAGAGCTACACAATGGTACGTTTTGAAGAGCAATCAGTTCAAAAAATAATTATCAATAAAGCAATGAATCGCGATTTGGTTAACAAGATTAATTAACAATTAATGTGTATTGATTAAGATTCTATCGGGAATGAACATTCGGATGACGTTCAAAGTAAACCACTAGGATTTTTATTTTAATATACTTGAAATTTGAATTCAACATCTAAACATGATGGGTTAGTGTTAAGTACAATCTAAGATAACACTAACCCAACCTAACACTAATCTGATTTGTTGATTTATGGGGGTCAAAAATAAAAAAGCCTATTAAAAAAGATAGATCAACAGAGTTGTTAGACTTGCATTATAAAAGAATTTAACTAAGGGGTCAAACAACCGGATAATCAAATGGTCAAATTGTTGGTAATATAAAAAAACTAATATATCAAATAATTGGTTGGTTAGTCAATATAAATAGTTAATCCTAGTGAACAATTATATAAATCACGGTATTGACAGTCAAATTAGGTTAAGAGTAAATGCACCTAATAAACAGGTATTAAATTTAGAATTTATGTAACAATTGGATTATTTAATTTCTAATACATATAACTCCTCAATTCATACGCAATCAAAATTCTTCGTAAATGTTATACTAATTTATAATAACACAATAAATGTGCTTTTTTTTTTTTTTTGAACAAAAAGAAGAGAAAAACCTATCAAAAAATAAGAATAGAACACTAACCCTCTAAACATTTACAAATATCAAAAGTATCATATCAAAGCCCTCTAATTCTCAAATCTCTCTCTTTCTTCCATCCTCATTCTCTTATTATTTTTTCATTTCTAAGAATTTTTTTTTTAATTTAAACATTAGAAGATATTATGGAATATAAGTCCTTATTTATTGATCTCTTATTAAGTATTATAGTATGCAAGATGTAAATTTTAAAGTTTTAAAGATTCAATTCAATTTTATATGAACTATTCAAATTTGATGTACTCATTAAGTATATAATTTGGTTAAACTTTACTCATATTTTAAAAATAAATAAATATATAGTTTTTTTATATATTAGTTGGAGCTGGTAGTATCTTTTTTTAAATTTCTTGCATACTTTATACGGTATGAATTTATGTATTAATTTAAAATATATATA
>JAOVVI020015956.1:0-11029 GCA_028571085.2 Nepenthes alata
ATAATAAATATGAGGAAATCAATGTGATAATAATAAATACTAGACCTATTGAACGAATGAGTATGTGTATCGGAAGACAAATCAGGTTGTAGACTGTTGTAGCGCTGCCAGGAGATTACGCCTGCTGTGTGCTCAAGCGCAGGCTCGAGCGCAAAATGTAGTGGCGTAAGCAGCAGGCCGCGCCTTGCTGTGCGCTCAAGCTGACTCGAGCATAAAATGTAGTGGTGCAAGCAGCAGGCCACGCCTTGCTGTGCGCTCGAGCTCAGCTCGAGTGCCAAAAATCAGTAGCTCCCCCGCCCGCTGAGTGCCTGTGCACACTCGAGTGCAGGCCGGCAGTGAGGCCGCGTTCGCCGCTCGCTCGCCTAGCGCTCGAGCACCCCAATGAATATAAAAATGCGACCTGCTTTGCGTTTATTCATTTCCCCACATTTCCAGAAGGCTCTAGAGAGGAAGAGAGAGGGAGAGTGCCAGTTTTAGAGAGAGAAAAGAGGAGATCGAGGCATAGAGTCCAAATCCGCCCGAGAGCACGTTATAAAAGTGGTAGCACGCGTCGAGGCAAGTGTCCTCATACTCACTAACTTTCCTCTTCCGATATTTTTTAGTTATTATTGGGTATTTTCATCTCAATACCCACCCAAACCACAGAAAATATAATACCTGTGACTTGAGACCAAAACTAGTGTAATTTATTGTCCGATTTACTCACCGATCCAACCGGTGGAGTACCACCAAACCCTAACCTACGGGAATTGGGGGTTTTCCATTTCCACACCTTATTGACCCCAAAATGTGAATCCCCACATCCCAAGTGTGTACATATGTTGGCTACGTGTTCGATTTTGCATGTCTCGACCCATTCGCGGTGTCCGGGCCCTCTAAAAGGGCATTGTTACTGTTCACCCCTAACAAAAAGGAAAAAGTGCATGTTTCTACCTTCATAATATGTTGAAGTGACTTCAAAATATGAATCTCTGCATCCCAATTGTAAGTATATATCGACCGGACGTCCGATTCCGTAAGAATCAACCCGTTTTCGGTGTCCGTGCCATCTAAAAGTGGCCTGACACTGTTCACTAAAAATGGAAGGTAAGTGTGCATGCTTTAGCTCTCTTCAATTTTGATGGAACTTATGACTAAATATTTGTGTCAAATTATAAGCCCTGAAAATGTGTAATCATACACCGGGAGCAAGGGAAATGCGTCCCGGAGGCCTCTAAGGTGGTGTTTGACCAACGTAGGTAAGTAAAACCAAAATCTCTTGCGAGTTGAACTTAATGGTTGAAAGATTTAAGTTCCAAAAGAAAGAAAGGAACATAACAAGTAAATGGAATGGAATCTACAAAGTGCAATATGATGGATTTGGTCTCCCGGATGGAGATATGTGATGGGAATGTGATTTTTTCGATTTGAAAATGTATATGGCAAATGGTTGATTCCCCTTTAAAGGATTAAGAGTAATCTTGAAACTAGGACCATGGTTTATAGGGGTAGTACCCTCTACCTTACCATGTACATCACGGTGGGAACCCAATGAATACTCCGGCCGCTTCTGTGGGCTGATGATATTCAGGGTACGCTTTAGGATGCTACTATAAAAGAACGAGGATTGCCCTAGTCCCTGGGAAAAATGGGGCGATTGAGATGGTCGAGTGCCGCAGACCTAAAATGTAGCCGATGGTCCAGTGTTGTAGACCTAAAATGTAGCCGATAGTCGAGTGCTGCAGACCTAAAATGTTGCCAGCTTTTGAATGTGTGGCGGACACATTCCTTTCCTCGTTCTTTCACATCATTGGCTAGTACGACCTACTAGCCCGAGTCCGTAAACATTAATGAAAGTAATGAAAATGAATGAACGTAATAAGAACAAACATGCGAACCAAATGATCCTAGATGTTCCCTCTCCTCGCATACTTCCTTTTATCCAAGTTATGCGTTTCCCCTTCCCAGTTACTATTTTTCCTGTTAATTGCTATAGTTAGTGATGTATGATTTTATTTGCTGGGCTGTACGCTCACTCTTGTTGTATATCTTTCACATGAGAACACATTGATGCCCGACGAGACTAAGTTAGGACATAGAAGTGTGATAGACAGCTGATATTGCATGCAGGACTCGGGACTAGTACTTAGCTGATTTTGTGTATGAAACAGGAATTTTGGTCCTACTTTTGTAAACTATATAAAACATGTATGGTGATGATTAATGATGTTTAGCATGAATGAATGATGGATCAGTTTTTGCTGTATATTGTGGTTTTTATACTTCCGTAGATCCTTCTCATTGTGGTTATGATTGAGGTTCCTAGTTGGCATCCTTTCCCTTCGGCATTATACTGGAGTTATGATATTGGTGCACCTCGGTTGATGTGATGATTAGATCCTATGTAGTGTGTTGAGCATTGAGACTTGTAGTTTTGTTGTGGACTGTTGTAAATTATTGTGCAGGGTTGATTTACAGGTGTTTATATTTTGACAAATGCTCAATTTACAAATGGAACTTTGCCTAATTTTTTACAGAAATTAATAATTTTAATTAGGAATACTATTTTATTATTATCTTTGATGGAGGTTATTTAAGCAGAATAACCCGGTCCGTCATAGTTTAGATGGTAAAAGATATATCCTAGTGCTTGTTGACGGCTACTCTAGATACTCTTGGATTGATCTCATACATGAAGAATCCAATACTTTTAACCATGTAAAAATTGTATAAAAAGCTTACTAATGCAAAGGCAACTCCGATTGTGCGAATTCGAAGTGATTATGGAAAGGAATTTGGAAGCTCTAGTTTTGATAGCCTTTTTAATGAAAAAATGAATACAACATGAATATTATACTCCAATCACCCTCCAACAAAATGGCATTGTGGAACAAAAAAACCAAATTATCCACGAAATGGCTAGAACTATGATGCGAAGCAAAAATATAGCCATACACTTTTGGGGTGAAACCATAAGCATGATTTATCATATAATCAATGGGTCTATCTAAGACCATGAATGGATAAAACTCCCCATGAACTTTGGAAAGGAAAAGAACCTAATGTAAAATATTTTTACATTTTGGAAGTAAATGTTACATACTTTGAGATAGGAAAAATCTAAGTAATTTTGACACTAAAAGTAATGAAGGAATATTTTTAGGATATTCTCACTCCAGTAAAGCCTATCGTGTGTACAATTTTCGTACTGTAATAGTGATGGAGTTGATCAATGTAGTTGTCGATAACATCCCTAGCAAGCAACATAAAGAAAGTGATTGCTCGAACAAGGAGGTTGATAAAAATAAATCCTCACATAAATCAGCTCCTATTGATCTTTCCGATAAGACTCCAAACATAGTTCCAGTCAAGGTAGCTTCTACTAGAGTCAAATTAAATCATCCTAAAGACTACATATTAGGTGATCTTAGTGAGGGAATGGGATTGCATCATCGAGTTCTGAATCAGCTCGCTTATATATGTTATGTCTCCCATGTAGAGTCGAAAAAGGTTGAAGAGGCTCCAAATGACGAATACTGGATCAATACCATGCATGAATAACTAAATCAATTCGTTACGAATGATGTGTGGTTCTTGGTACCTTGACCTAAACACATGAATGTCATTGGCACCAAGTTGATCTTCAAAATAAAATTGATGAAAATGGTAATATTACTAGAAATAAAGCCTATTTTGTTGCTCAAGGATACACTCAAATTGAAGGAATTGACTTTAACGAGACTTTTGACCCTGTAACTCATCTAGAATACATAAGAATCCTATTATCCATTGCTTACTCTATAGGTTTCAAACTTTATAAAATGAATAACAAAAATGCCTCCATCAATGGTATCATCCAAGAGCAAGTATATGTCGAGCAACCGAAAGGATTTGTACATCCCTTACTACCAGACCATGTATACAAGCTCAAAAAGGCCTTGTATGGTCTTAAACAAGCACCAAGAGCTTGGTACAAGTGTCTCACCTCATATCTTAGTGACCACGGATTTGCTTGAAGTAGTGTAGATAAAACTCCTTTTGTGAAAATGTTGAAAAATATATGATTATTGCACAAGTCTATGTTAATGATATTGTATTTGGTGCTACTATAAATTCCTATGCGCATGAATTTGCAAAATGAATGACCTCTAAATTTGAAATGAGTATGGTAGGAGAACTAACCATTTTCCTAGGCTTGCATATTAAACAACTTCCATAGGAAATTTTCATCTCTCAGACCAAGTATGCTATGGATCTAGTTAAATGGTTTTGGTTAGACAACAAAAAAACACTCAGATACCCATGAGCACTTCTACCAAATTAGATCATGATCCTACTAAAAAGAGTATAGATTAGACACTCTTATAAAAGTATGATAGATAGTCTCCTCTATTTAACTACAAGTAAACCCGATATAGCATTTAGTGTGGGCATATGTGTATGATAGCAATCCAACTCTAAAGAATCATACTTAAGTACCGTCAAACAAATCATTTGTAATGCTAATGGAACTTTCAATTATAGAATTTTCTACTCTCATGACTCTAATTTTGACTTGGCGAGATATTCTAATGCAGGCTGGGCTAGATATGGCGATGATTATAAAAGCACTTCCGATGGATATTTTATGTCAGCTCTAATCTTGTAGCGTGGATGAATAAGAAGCAAGACTCTATCTCCTTGTCTACTGCTGATGCGTAATACATTGCTGAAGGTAGTTGCTGCACTCATTTCCTACGGATGAAACAAAAGCTACACGATTGCGATATCACCTAAGAGACTATGACAATCTACTGTGACAACACCAATGCTATCAATATTTCTAAAAATTTTGTTCAACACTCAGAAACCAAATATATAGATATTAGACACAACTTCACTTGTAAACTTGTTGAAACTCATGTGACGGAACACAATTTTTTTTTACTCCGTCATTCCGAACAGAAGTGGGAACCCAACTAAACCAATTATGCGCAACACAGGATCATAGATGTCATCTAGGACTTACGTAGGATACCCATAAATTAAGTAGCGGAAGCAACTCTAATAACCTGCTAAAATATACATAATCATAAAATTCCCAATTACAAAATTCATATATTTTCTAGTCGGATCATTACATCAAGACTGCTTCCCTTGTAATAACTTCAAGGTGCTCTAAACCTTCAGGAATCCTTTAAATTAAACTCTAGTCTTTCTCGTCAGGCACATGCTCTATAGTCTCCTCTCGAACGGGGGAAAAATAGTAAAACAGTGAGCCGATGCCCAACAAGGTATATGCAAGTATGCAGTAAAATATGTATACAAAACAAAGCTCAGTAAAATAGATACTGTGAACATGAAAGTACAACTGTCATACGGAAGTGGTTTGTAGCAGAAGTCGGTCTTACTTTTACAGAAAACTCATCTTTATCAGTAAAGGAACCCACTATTAGACCATACTAGCTGAGGGAGAGAATAATCGATGATAGATTGTGTACATCTTCCCACGATCAACGGCAAAAAATAGAACACATGATCCCACCTCACGAGATCCTTCCCCAATCCAAGGGGGTACTGAACAGAATAGAAGCTACCCTCCTATTATAACACCTTAAGGAGGGGCGGACCACAAATAACTCTATGGACAGAGTTATCCTTGATTACCACCATAACGTTCTAAGGCATGCAGGAGAACCTAACTTGACTGCATATCAGTCATGGGTTCATAATAACAGAACAGAAACATTTTCTTATTATTTTCAGTATCAGTCGAAAACATCACTATTAACCCTTCAGAAATCGTGTGCAGATATCTTAAGGTCGATTCAAAAATTATATACTTCAAACCGATTTCAAATCATAGAACTTAATTCAAAAATTATATACTTAAAGTCTGTTTCAAAATACACTTGAGGCCGGTTTTGATTTCATGGCATAAATTACACGTGGGGCCGGTCTTGATTTCATCATGCAAAGGGGCCGATTTGGATTTCATCTTAAGGCAGATTTGGATTTCTCGTTGAGGCCGGTTTGGATTTTACCTTAAGGCCGATTTGGATTTCTCCTTGAGGCCGGTTTGGATTCCATCATGCAAAGGGGTTGGTTTAGATTTTTATCAAGGAAGGGTTGGAGATCTTTTCACATTATGGGAGCCGGTTTTATTTTCATCAAGGAAGGTCGGAGCTCTTTTCACATTAAGGGAGCCGGTTTCACTTTCATCAGGGAAGGGCCAGATCTCTTTTCACATTAAGGGAGCCGGTTTCATTTTCATCAAGGATGGTCGGTGCTCTTTTCACATTAAGGGAGCCGGTTTCATTTTCATCAAGGAAGGCCGGAGCTCTTTTCACATTAAGGGTGCCGATTTCATTTTCATCAAGGAAGGCTAGAGCTCTTTTCAAATTAAGGATGCCGATTTTATTTTCATCAAGGAAGGGTCGGAGCTCTTTTCACATTAAGGGAGTCAGTTTCATTTTCATCAAGGAAGGCCGGAGCTCTTTTCACATTAAGGAACTTGGTTTCATTTTTCTCATGCAAAGGGCCGATTTTGATTTTCATGCGAGGGCCAGTTTTGATTTCATCATACAAAGGGCCGGTTTCAATTTCCTTGCAAAAGGGCCGATTATGATTTTCACAAGAATAAGTCGATTCAGATTTATCATGTAAGCAGGCCGATTCTGATTTTTACAATGGTAGGCTGATTAAGATTTAGCATGCAAGTAGGCCGATTCTGATTTCCACAAGGATAGGCTGATTTTGTTTTTATCGTGCAAAGGGGCCGATTTCGTTATTATCATGCAAAGGGCCGATTTCATTTTAATCATGCAAAAGGGGCCGATTTTTATGCTTACAATGCCAATTTTATTTTTATTTTGAATTTTATGTAATTTTGGTTTAAGCAGAAAACAGAAGATAGAAAACAAAGAACATGAACTAATAATGAAATCCATCATACCATAAATATAACATAAGTAGTAATTTTAAAACGGTAAGCATTTTAAATCGGAAGGGAAAACTTACAATTTTTAAAACTGGAACTTTGAAGATGGAAGTATGAACTTTAAAACTGGATACAAACTGAACTTAAAAAGGATAACGTCCGAAGTAACTTGCCTGAGAGTTAATCGCCTAATATTACCGTCTTGAAGCTTTCTCCATCACTCCCTTCCTTCTATTTGCATTCGCACATGATACTCTAACTGAAGAAGTTGGGTATAATAGAAGAGAGGTTAGGTGGAATAAGTGGGGGTAAGTCACTTGGTCGGTACTTCTTTCAGAGGGTAGGTGAAAGTAAGTAGCTTAATTTACTTACCCGAGTACTTCTCCTTAGATTGTAATGAGGCAGTTTACTTACCCCATTTAGTCGAGACCTAGTTGGATTCTAACTAAATAATAAAGTTGGCTTTTGACTTTAGTTGCCGGTAAACTTTTTGGTAAATCATCTGGTCAATGTCAGTCAACATCACAAATTCTGGTCAACCTTTACTCAAGCCGGTCAATTTTCTTTTGTTATTTCCTTGCCCATGTTTTACCTATTTTATACAATACTGGTCAACTTTTTCTCAAGCCGGTCAACATTCTATAAAGTCGGTCAACTTAATGCAAATTTCAATCAACCCTATTCAAATCTGGTTAACCTTCATTCAAATTTGGTTAACTCTTCAAATCTGCTCAACCTCTTCAAATCCGATCAACTCTTCAAATTTAGTCAAATTTCTCTTATTATTCACTCTGGCCTCTTGCACTTCCAAGAAGTGGTTCGGTCTTCTATTGGCGCAAGGGCACTTTGATTTTCAGTAGCAATATTTTATTCCGATTTTAATCCTTTTTGATATCGAGATCTCACAACTCGGGTCATTGCCCTTTAACATACTCCAACTAAACACTAATTAGCCGATATTCTCACCAAGCCATTGGATTGTCTTAGATATGAATCACTCAGAAAGGCTGTTGGAGTTTGTTCTCCACCATTTGAGGCGAGTTTTATTTTTTGTTTTATTTTACAAAAAAAAAACACAACACCTGACCCATGCCTTTATTGTGCTCATGCACCCCATTGCTCATGCTGCAACTCCCATAGCATATCTAATATTTCTAAAAATTATTTTCAACACTCATAAACCGTATATATAGATATTAGACACAACTTCATTCGTGAACTTGTTAAAACTCAGGTCATTGCCCTTTAACATACTCCGACCGAACACCAATTAGCCGATATTCTTACCAAGCTGTTGGATTGTCTTAGATTTGAATCACTTAGAAAGGCCATTGGAATTTGTTCTCCACCATTTGAGGTGAGTTTTCTTTTTTTTATTTTACAAAAAAAAAATGAAAACACAACTCCTAACCCATGCCTATATTGTTCTCATGCACCCCATTGCTCATGCTACAACTGCCGTAGCACGTCTAATGTCCTGTTCCATTATGCATGATGGGTGCCTGCTTGGCGATCAAGTGCCCTTAGGCAGATTGGGCGCGCAACTTTCTTTCCTGATGAGTCCTATGAATCCTTCATTAACTATATTTATATTCTTTGCTAACTTTTTACTATGTTATATACCAAACGCCTTAATATTTTCCACTAATATGTTGCCTATGATAATGTGTAATGCAGTTTAAACGAGCATTATTCGGGAAGCAGTTAAGCTAAAGTTGAGTAACATAATGACGAAAGGAAAGCTTTTCATACACATCTCTTACAGGTGTCAATATGTTATGGTGTTACGTACCAAAACAAACATAAATTGTTCATTATAAGATTATAAATAATTCAGTATGTGCTAAACTTGAGAAGGACTTGGTCAAGTACTCCTCTCTTTTGCTAATGTAATTAGTGGTTGCATGACTTATTTACAAGTATAAAATGGTTTGAAGATATAAAGAGAAATGCATGAATGGGTCAAACTCACTATATGTGCAATATCGCAAATTTTTGTTCAATTTAATTGGGTTATTTATTATTTTACATAATTTTAGTGTGACAAAAATTAATTTAATATTATAAAATTTTGAATGATATTCGGATTAGATGGGTCATCACCTAAAGTGTGTCCATGTGGTCGCCAGAGTATCGATTTGACCTTTGGGATTAAAAGAAAAAAAAATTAATATATATATATATATATAATATATGACAAAACAGGGGGGAAATGGATTCGGGAAAGGGTTTTGGGGGAAGAAAAAAATAGAGTAGGTGCTTCGGGTAGAGAGAGTGGGGAGAAGAGAGAGAAACTGGCAAATGGAGGCTTTCGGATCCGATTCCAGTGTGGGGCAAATTAGAGAAGTTATAGATCGGGTCGAGGCAACTGCTCCCATACCCTTTTTATTCTCTCTTTTGATTTTTCATTCATTTTCTCTCAAATATTTTCATTCTGATACCCACCCAAATTATGAAAAATGTGGAACCCATGACCCTAGTATAATTTCTTTACTGTTTGGTACCCAGTTTCCTCGACGATTTGCCCTGTTTGGCTTAACCAAACCCTAACCCGCCTCCAGCTCAGGTTTTCCCATCCCATTTTTAATTCTATACTTATTTTGTCCTTAATTATGTGTTACCTATATTCTAATTGTGTATATACATTGGTTAGGCATTTAATTTTCCAAGAATCGACCCGTTCGGCATGTTCAGAGGCCCTAATTCAGCCCTATTACTATTCACCTAAGATTAAACATGAATTATGCATGCCTCCACCGTAATTAATTATAAGATAAATTACGTCTAATTGTACATGTTTAATTGTAAGCTCCGAAAAAATATGTTTGTATTTCGTTTGTGAAGGAAATGTGGTCCGAAGGTCTCCAATGTTATAATTGCCTATCGGTAGTAAGAATTCCTGACTATTCCTAAGCATTATATTGAATCATCCACATGTGTAAAGTCATACAAAGACTTAAACTCTCGAGAAAAGATAATCTGTCTATATATATAAGAATTAAGCATGATATGTAAATATTCTGAGGAAAATTCACAATTGAATCGGTGATTGAATTGATCTCTCGGATAGAGATATTGCGAATAAAAGTATAGTGGACTTTCCCTCAAAGATTAAAGAACCATGAAATTTGGACAACAGATTTATATTGGAGGGTAGTATCCCCTGACCTGTCACTGACATTATAGTGAAAACTCAAGGATAACCCTGGTTGTGTATCCTGGACGCATATTGGAGCGGAAATTGCTCTTGGCAAGCCTTAGGATACTACCGTGGTAAAATGATGACTGCCTCTAGATCGCGGGAAGTTAGGGTAATGTTTTATTGGCTTTATATAACGGGTGATAGGTATACCGCTATGCCACGTTGAAATATCCCGAATATTTTTATCCGATTTAATTGGGTTTTTTTATTTTTAGGTAATTTGGGTGTGAAAAGAAAAAAATTAAATTAGTTAAATATTAAAAAATTTTGAAGAATATTTGGATTTATTAAGCCAACACCAGAAGCGTACCCGTTCAGTTGCCTGAGTAGTGGTTCAGGTTTTGAGATTTAAAGAAAAATGAGTAGGTATATATATATTATATATATATATATTTATTTATATATATATATATAATAATAATAACAACAAGTAGGGAAGGGGGGAAAGGGTTCAGGAAAATAAAACAGAACGTGTGGGGTGGAAGAAGGTGAGGAGAGAGAGACGTCGAGTAGAGAGAGAAAGAGGGGAAACAAGGTTCCCGGATCTGATTTCGAGCACGGGCCAGCCAGAAAAGTGGTAATCAAGTCGAGACAAGTGTACTCATACCCTCTTTTTCCTCTCTTTTGATTTTTACTCATTTTCTCTCGAGTACTTTTATTTTAGTATCCACTCAAATCATAAAAAATGAGGAACCCATAAACCAAGTATAGTTTATTTACCATTTGATACTAGTTTTTCCCAGCGATTCGGTCGGTTTGGAAAACTGTGTCCAACTCGGTTCCCCTTCCCGTGTCATCATGCATCCTTATATATCTCTTGCCTCTCATCTTCTATTTTTTTTATATATGTAGAATACTCACACCCCTTTTATCGTTTCATTTGATCATATCTATTTATTATTTGCTTATGATGTACTTGCTAAACTGTT
>JAOVVI020015957.1:0-11029 GCA_028571085.2 Nepenthes alata
AAACAGCTGCATGTCACGCATCCCAATATTTATTATTGACGTCTTCGAGAGTTGTTGTAGTGGTCCCAATACCGAAAATTTTACGCCCACGCAATTGACCTAATTAAAAACTAAATAAACAAATAAATAATAAAAATTAAATATTTATTTAAATTTTTATTACATACGTACTTAACTCTTAAATTAAGCTCCGGCGAGTACCTCAACGGCACCAGATGTCTCCACCACTCTCTCATCTCTTACCTCGCGCGTGGGGGTCGGCGGTGTCACCTAGCAACGTCATCACCATTTCACCGTTCGCGTCTATCCACTATTTAATTGCTCTCATCCTCTTCTCGTCGTTCAACTCCCTTTCCCTATCCTCCATCTGTTTTCGCGTCCATGGCTTCTCAGTACGATCGAGTCTCCTTCCGAACGCAAGTCCTCACCAGACACCTCCAATCACTTTCTCCCTCGCCTCCACCAGCATTACCAGATTCTCTGTCTTCCTCACCATGCCTTTCCTACTCTCCTCCCGAGCTATCCGAGCCACCTTTCGTTTTCGACACCAAACTAATGCGATCTCTACTAGACGGGCATAATATCCAAGATCGAGATTGGCTCTTCAATCTGATGATGCAGAGCAATTTGTTCAACCCTCGAAAGTTAGGTCACAGAACTTTCGTGTCTCCGGACCATAATCAGTCGATGGAGCAGGAGAGGGCAATGACTATGAAGCGAATTGAGTACCTGTTGGACCGTGGAGTCTACAAAGGTTGGATTACGGGAAATGGAGCTGAAGCTGAGCTCAGAAAGTTGGCTCTTAATGAGGTTATTTCGCTCTACGATCATTCACTTGCTATCAAGCTTGGCGTCCATTTATTTCTTTGGTAGGTTTTATTGTTTTTCTGCCATGTTAACTTTTTATTGGTAATGCTGTTTTGTTAGATTCGTGTTTTATTTGTAGAATTTTGGTTAATATACAATTCGTTACTGCGCTGGATTTTGATTTGATTCACGGGAAAGTGGAGGAATTAATACAAAGTCGTTTATGACTCACATAGCGCAAACACAGGATCAGTTGAACTAATGACTAGGACTCGTTTTGGATTCCCAAATTGTTGGCCTCGGGAAACCAAGATTCTCAATTAAGTTGGGAACTAATTTCTACGGAGATCGAATTTTTGTGCCTGTTGGTTGAACTCATGAGGAAATGTAATAACAATACTCAAACAATGACAACCCAATCACGATAACAATTATGAGCAAAACAAAACACGCCAAATTTATTGTGGGAATACCTTAAACGATGGGTAAAATTGTGGGATTTTAGGTCCACATAAACTCCGCTATAATTATGAAAATGAATAAACAAATCACAAACACCTCCTTTGGTTTCACTGCAATATTGGTAAACCAAGGTTAATATAACAAGGGATGAAAAACGGAAGAAGACTACCAGTAAAAATGTCTAAAACAATTAATGGAACATCGTATCCAATGACTGTGAATATTGGAACAAGAATTGGAGCCCTAATGGTTGGCAAATATCTTCTCCTCCTTCTCTCTCCTTTTTCTCCCAAGTTGGCTGCCAAAAGGATATAAGTCGTGTAATTTTTGTCCTAAATCTGAAGCATGGTATTTATACCCTGCATAGGCCATTTAAGCGCCGGCTCACGATTAACAAGTGGGTAGCTATCAGAAATTCACTCAAAACTCACACTCAAGCCGCTGACCTGTGGACTTCGCATGGAGGCTTCATCTCGCAATTTTGCCCAAGCGGATGTTGCATGAAAACCCCTTGCTTCCAGAAATTAGGAAAAATGGTGTATATGTACAATGAGTATGAGACTTATGAGGGAGTAATCTATCCCAACACAAATTAAAAATACAAGCTTTTACACAATCCAAATACACTATAATTCAAAGATTAAAGTGACAAATGAATCCATAAAATTCTTCTGCATCTGATTCATGCCACTATCTAGGAAAGAATAATTTTATCTTTCTTATCTTTGATGTGCCACACACATTCTTGCCCACATTTCCAAATGAGATAAAATGCCTTCCACTCCAAAATTAACAAGAGGGACTTGTGATTCTCCAAAAGTGAGTGATGTGACAGTGCGACGATAGGGAGATCAACCTACGATGAGAATTGAATGGAGAAAGTAGAGCTGTAGAAAGTTTACAGTTTGACCAAATATAAAAATAATTTTCATTAACTTAGATGACTATGAATGGGGTCAAGTTGGCCTATATGGCCAGACCCTATACATAAAAAAAATCTTACATTATTGATATTTATTCTGGCATGAGCTCATGAGCAAACTTTTATATATCAACTAAGTTTTCTCTCTTCACACTCTCAACTACCAGCAGTTGGTAATCCATTATGTGCATGTTTCTTTTCGGTATTGGAGATTGAAGTGGTACAAGTTGTAATCTCTATTAAAGAAACATTTTCATTTCGGTATCGGCCCTTTTTCTTTTGTTGTTCAGAACACTTCTGGAATAATTTCCCTATGTTGGTATTTACCAAACGTCCATTTTGTCATGTAATCTGCAGTTGTGAGAACTACTGTAATATGATGAAGGTATGATAAATCAATTCTTGAAATAGCAATGAGAAACATACGTGGCAAATGTGTTATTCATGTCAACTTAGCAATGATATTAAGAAAAACTACACATGGAAACTCACACTGGTAATTGCCCTTTGGCCTTCTACTAATGTTTATGCTGTAAGTCTAATAATATGGGGAAAAGCTGTATAAAGTGCAGCGTTGTCACGGGTACTGTATCTTAAAGAAGTGTTTCCCTACTGGGCGCATAAGATTTATTATCACAGGTGTTCTACTAGTCCCTGCATTATGAAAAACAAAAAAAAGCTTAGTTTGCTAGAATGTCTTTTTTTCATAGCAGAACCTAGGAGATCCCTGTCATTGATTCTTGCACTCTGTGCTATGGAGTGTGAAATTTGATGAAAGCTATGGTAGGAATTTGAGCTTTTGTTACGTTGATTAATTGCGGGAAAAGTGAAGAAAAATTCCCCCGCCTTGCTTACAAAAGTAATTAGCTTTGGTCATGGTTGAGAAACTAAGAACAGAGGTACCAACATACACGACATGACACCACGACCCAAACATGGCAACACTTATTTTTTCTAAAAATAGGACAAGTCATGCTGGAAGCATGTTAACAACAGGACACTAGTTTTCCATTTATAATTGATAAGATAATTTATTAGACCTCACCATTTTACACTAAATAATTAAAACTTATATCCATGTAAAAGGGCATATTTATAGACTATAAAATCTTTATCCCTTGTTGTATTTTTTTTATTTGTTAAGGGAAATAGCCACCAAAAATAATTTTCTGATATAGCTCTCCAATTTTTGGTAGAAAAGATTTTAGACCACTGCACAATCGCATTATTTTTCGAAATAGGTTTGAGTAATGAGTTTAAGTAGTCTGTCCTCTTTTACAAGAACATATTTTTTTGGAATTCTTGTGTATCAACCCAAAACTAAGTTTATTAGAATGTGTCACTAAATGTCAGCACAATGTCCAAATTGCTGGGAACTCTGTCCACACATCCAAGATTTGTCGATTTGAAGCATTAAGACTGAAGCATTAAGAATTCTGAGAAAGTAGACATGCTAGGATTTGTCGATTTGAAGAGCCAATATGTTATACAAGATGCACCATGCAGATGGATTTGGTCCCCAAATTATCTGTTGTTACCTATAGTTGTGATGAGGCTATGCAACTGTCCTAAATCATCTCTTATAGAGTCAATTACAAAGACCATATTTCATTGTGAATACATTTTTATATTGTTGTTTAATTGTCAAAGCATGCTTATAACATCTTTGCCAACCGAGTACTTCTGCTTCCCTACTGCCTCTACTGTCTTTTTTCCATTTATTTTTGTTTTCATGTTCTTGCTCCAGTGGCCCTCAAATAAAGCTGTAAAGAAAGAGTGAACTTGTGTCATGTCTTGGTGATTGTACCATTTCAGCTTCTTCTACTATAGACGTGATATTTCTGGATCATCAATATTCCTTCTTGTTTCTGAATGTCAGGGGTGGTGCAATCCAATTTTTTGGCACAAAGCGTCATCATGAGAAGTGGCTGCAAATTACTGAAGAATATGGGATCAAAGGTTGTTTTGCTATGACTGAACTCGGGCATGGAAGTAATGTAAGTAACTGTTTTTTATTGGCCTGTGCTGGCATTACCACATTGTCCATATTCCTTCAGTTAGGTATTTTCACAAATTTGTAAGTTTTGTGTTTAGGTTAGGGGAATTGAAACAATCACCACTTATGATTCTACTTCCAGAGAGTTTGTCATATGCACACCATGTGAATCAGCTCAGAAGTATTGGATTGGTGGAGCAGCTAATGTATGGAAGCTATTGATTTATTCACCTCCTTATCATCTCTCTTGACACTGGTCTCATGGTTCCTCTTGCTTAGTTTCATGTCCTACTCTTCTCTTGAATTGCCTTTTGCAGCATGCAACACATACAATAGTATTCTCACAGCTCAACATTAATGGGAAAAATCAAGGAGTCCATGCATTCATTGCTCAGATCAGAGATGCAGATGGAAATATCTGTCCAAATATACGTATTGCAGATTGTGGTCATAAGATTGGGCTGAATGGTGTCGACAATGGTCGAATATGGTAATAGTAATGAATTCTTTCTAACATCTATACCTGTATTTGTTTGTTCCTTTCTTTCAGATTAATCAGACTCGCCAATTTCTTATCTCTAGGTTTGACAATGTTCGAATCCCCAGAGAGAATTTACTGAATTCTGTTGCTGATGTCTCTCCTGATGGCCAATACCTTAGTGTAATTAGTGACCCAGATCAGGTGGTTATTTCGAGTAGTTATTGGATAGCTTGTATAATGAATATTGTCCTTCTTTCTTTCACTCTTTCACCCCATTCTTTGAGTTTTCTATTGTTTGTATAAATTATCAGAAAATGACAGGTTGTTTGTACTTACTAGATTTTTGTATTAGATTACTCCAGCATTTGCTATTTTAATTTAATGTGCAATTATCATTCAGAGGTTTGCGGCCTTTCTTGCTCCCTTGACATTAGGTCGCATTACCATTGCAGCCTCTGCAGTTTACTCATCTAAGGTAACTAATCCACAAGTCTAATACTTGACCTATCAAATTCTCAATTGGCTTAAGTTTCAATTTGATGTCAATCATTGTCGCACTGATTTTTTGTCGGTGATATTAGGTTGGTCTGGCAACAGCCATAAGGTACTCCTTGTCAAGACGAGCTTTTTCCCTTGCAGCTAATGAACCTGAAATTCTATTGCTTGATTATCCAAGTCACCAACACCGGCTCTTGCCTCTCCTTGCCAAGACGTAAGTTGTTTGGTAACGGCCCTTGACGTTTCTAATTTTGTTAGCATCACTATGCAAATCTGCCAAGGTGTTATGTGATTTTTAAATGTCTTTATGAAGTAATAATTTTGTAAGACCAGCTATTCTATGTAAATCACAATTTAGGTGATTATAAAGTAACTGCTAAAGTGGAATAAAAAATGTCTAGGTTGGAATTTGACTTTTAAAGACAAAAAGATCAAGTTAGATCTAGCATTTATAGTAGCTAAACAAGAAGGAAATTACATTAAAGATAATGCTTTCAGTTGAAATTGAATTTTAGAGGCAACAGGAGGTGTCGAGGTAGTTCTATGACGTCATGAATTGTGGTAGTAAAGAAGTCTTTTATTAGCCTTCAACTTTTGTGGATATTGTGTTGAGTTGAGCAAAGTGGATGAAGAAAATTCGTGTAGCCGACCCAAACCAATCACCATAAGCCTTTGATGATGATGATAATGATGCTTCATTCAAACGTGATACAGTTACCCAGCATTTGATGTGCCCCTTGCACTGTTTAGGCCTTTAGTGCCTCTTTACTCTAGGACATTAAAGATAATGGTTTTCTGTAAAAATCATTTGTAGCACCCTATATTGTCAGCATTTACTGTCTGCATTTAAAAATCTCGAAGCTCGCACGAGATCTCACATTTCAACTATACGTTTCTAATGGATATGATTTGCTGTCTTATTGCTATGCAGATATGCAATGAGTTTTGCTGGAAACTACTTGAAATCCATCTATGTGCAGAGGACACCTGAAATGAATAAAACTATCCATGTTGTTTCTAGTGCATTTAAAGCTACATTAACCTGGCATAACATGAGAACACTTCAGGTTAGTAGGCTCAATGTTGGTTGGTTGCCATAGCGTTTGGCCTTTTGTTCGTAACTTAGTTCAATTGATATGCATCCAGGAATGTCGTGAAGCCTGCGGGGGGCAAGGTCTGAAGACTGAGAATCTTGTTGGTCATTTCAAAAGCGAGTATGATGTGCAATCGACATTCGAAGGGGATAATAATGTTTTGATGCAACAGGTAGCATTATGTTAATTATGTCTTTTACATGGAGATCAAACTGTGGTGATAAAGGGGATCTAATGAGTTCTTCTTTTGTGTCTCATGGCTCATTACTATCTATTTTGTTACGATTTCAATACTACCATTGAAATGAGAGTATACATTGAAACGTACAATTTAATGAGCTTAAAAGTCAATAATTTAGTTAATCATATCATAGTCTAGTAATTAATGCATATCACATTATATTGTTTGAGACCCTTAAGCAAGCTTTTTATAACCTATGTTAGCAAATTGACAATTATCTAATGGAATCACATTATATCATTTTAGACCCTTAAACTTAGTTGACTGTGCTTTGAAGTTAGCAATTTTCTTTTTCCCCCTTTTCTGTCTGCCGAAATTACAGAGCATAAGTGAATTTAGACCTAGCAATATACGAATTTCTTGTTTTCCATCCTCTTTTTCCCCCTTACAGGGAGCATGAGAGATACAGAGATGTAGCCATGAAAAGGATGAAAAATAATGAAAATGAAGTCATAATAATAAATCATATTATGCTCTCATAATAATAAATGGCAGATACAGAGAGCAAGCAAAAAGAAAGCTGACAATCTTACCAAAAATAGCATAATAATAACGTTGCTTACCAAGAATAGCATAAGAATAAGGTGATCTCTGAAGAATCACAATAAAATAGTAAACGGTATCTTGCTTTGGCTTTATTTTTGCTCAAAAGAGCATAAAGTAAGTTTGCAAGATCAGACCTTCTACTTGATCTTGCTCCGTTCTTTTCTGTTCTGCTCATCCTATGAAATCTGATTTTGTATGTGTTTTGACCATTTAGACATTTGGGAATGTAGGATCATAGCATCCAGATTGCAATTTCATACCCATGGAATTTGCATTTATTAAGTTGCCAACTGGATGCAGTTCCCCGCCCCTCTTCAGGGACTACAAAACCAGATGCACCTCGGATGGCTGACTCTTTAATTGGTTTTATATTGAACCTTTTTTTTGTTTGGTCGAAGAATGAACTTTATTTGCAGCTACCTCATAGTCTGTCAGTTTGTTTAGTTAATTGTAGCCCCCTACCAAATTCAAGTCGGTACTTATTTTTCAAATTTCTGTCAACCAATGTCAGCCACATCCCTTAGATACTAGGTAGGGATTGTATACATTGAGTAATAAATTGGATGGACACTTCCAGGCATGGGTGCCCATGTCTAGGACACACTCTGGTCATGTGCCCAATCACCTAAAAGCTGACACGTGGCTTATGCTTTATAGCTGGAAATTGGATGGTCCATGCTTCCTGCCTACCCCTTCCCTCCAAGGGAGCTATAAGTACTTGGACAAAATGTACACTTCGAGATATGCCTTTAATTTCTGAGTAGCTGTATTGTTTTCATTCTGGAGGAAGGGTGTCCATTCATCCGAAAGACATGACAAAAATAGTAGCTGTATTGTTTGTAGATTTCTTAGTAACCTGCATGGAACTTACCCATATGATATGCACAGAAATAGGAGCTTACTATTGGCAAAATTGAAGCAGAAAAGTGATGCTGATTGTGTCATTTTATAATCTGTGAAAACCAGACATGACAAGCATTTTGGACAAAAGAAGTAACATATTCACAAAGATTAGTTGATCTTTTATTGAACATGTATAATTTACTTGTTTATTTCCATGTAATAGGTTTGCTGTCTAGGATAAATATTGAGAGATATCTTGGGTTGTTGAAACACTGCTAACTGTAGTATAGCATGTCTGTGAGCATACTTAGCATGCCCTGCCAATGTCATGACCTATCGTTATGGAACTTTCTGCATCTGTATGTCTTTGTAGTATGATGGAATTTTATTTTAGCCTTATGTTGGAGATGATTATAGAAGGATAGAATATTGCTAAATACTCGTTCTCTGATTAAGCTGGAATTCGTTGGTTTGTCCAGGTTAGCAAGGCATTGCTAGCAGAATATGTAGCTGCTAAAAAGCAAAAGAAATCATTTAAAGGGTTGTGGCTGGAGCATATGAATGGCTCTTCCCCTGTTATCCCATCCCAGCTGACGAGTTCTAATCTAAGGTGCAGCGGCATCCAGGTACTAATTTTAGTTCTTTTAAGTGGTTTTATTAATCATTGTGAAGCAAGTAATGATGTCCTGTTGATCTTTTGATCAGGCCGACATATTCTGCTTGAGGGAGCGCGATTTATTAGAACATTTTGTGTCTGAAATCTCGGCACATCAAAAGCAAGGGCGAAGTAAAGAATATGCTTCTGTTATGGTAAGGATCCTCGCCTTTGGATTATTCTTGCACGCTCTCTCCCCTCTCTGTCTCACACAAACGCGTACACATCCATCTTAATGTCTATCTCTCTTCTTTTATCATCCAGAATTATCAGCTTGCAGAAGACCTCGGCAGTGCTTTTGCTGATAAAGCAATCCTGCTTACCTTTATAGAAACTGAAGCAAATGTTTCTAATGGTCCATTGAAGGTAAATTAAATCATGCAAATTTATACGAAAAAACCTCAAGAACTTTTCATGTATGAGAACTTGTGGTTCTTGATAATCTGCCTGATAGATATTAGAAAACATGGAAAATTGACGGTCATAGCTGGGTGCGAGGAGGCTAAGTTGTGATCATTTGTAAAACCGCTATCTTATGTATAAAGCTTGTCATACATTTAAGCCAGACAATATTTTTGAACAAAGAAGCTTTTGCTTAATGTCATGCTACTTCCACCATAGTGCCTAATGACATGTATCCATTCCTCTCTATACAACAGAAGCATAAAAGGAATGTCAGGATGTGCTAGGCTCCCTCGTTACAAGGTTTAGGAAGAGTCAGATTTATAAAGTCTTCTTCCACATACTATAGAAAGGCTATTTCCATTAAAAAGAGAAAAACGAAGGGAAAACTGAAAAAGAATTTGTCGCTTTGTTCTGCTATTTTACTTCGGTGATGGATGAATACCACTAAATTTTCTAAAACTTGCTGGAAAAAGCCTTGTGTGTTTTCAGCATTGGACTTCAGTTTCTTAATAGTTGCTGACCCCCGTGCACGTTAAACATGCAGAATGTGCTGGGTCTACTTAGATCACTTTATGCTTTGACCATCTTGGAGGAAGATGCTTCATTTCTTCGATACGGCTACTTATCAAGGGAGAATGCTGCTTCGGTGAGGCAGGAGGTAAATAAACTCTGTAGCGAGATACGTCCGCATGCACTTGCATTAGTCAGTTCATTTGGCATCCCCCACGCATTTCTGGGCCCCATTGCTTTTGATTGGATAGATGTAAATTCGTGGTCGTCGGTTCAACAGCAGCATAGTCACAGTTCCTCGGCGTTTTTGCAGAACGCTTGATCATCTATCTTCCAATATTGAAATTGTTTCCCCCCTGTTTGCTCACTTTTCCTTCTGTTGGACAATTGCGAGGAATCATAAATAAGTATAATGGATGATGATGGCTGTGTGTTGCCAATCAATGCGTTCAGATTTCCTCTCCCTCACCAAACTTTTTAAATTTTGCTATTCTTACTCCTGACTGGGTCTTTCTTGTTGGTTAAATATGCAATGCCATAATTTATAAAATTTAAAAGTATATCTAATAACTCACTTATTTTTAACTTATATTTTTACTTGTGGCACTGTCACTGCTTCTGAAGTAATATTTATCACTGCCACTTAAAATGATTGGATTTTTATGCTATGTTTTACGTCTAATTAAATTTTTTAATACAATGCACATTTTTATTACCTTGTGATTATTTTTACTTCTATTATTTGACCTTCGACACTGAATGGTGACTTGATTGATACTATATTTGCCGGTGAAGTAAAGAAATCCTGTACCATTGATGAGAGCATGAAAAATGTGTATTTATTAAGTTTTCACCGTTCTAAAATTTTAAACTTTGATCAATTATTTTTGAAATTAAAAATATAGTAGGATTATAAGTAACGAAGAAGTTTAGTTGTTGTATAATTGATTGTAATTCATGTCAATTTCATACCAAAAAATACAAATTTCTTTTATCAAGACCGTCTCTACTATTGAATTGAACTGTTTCAGTGTTCATTATGGCACATGTAAGCTGTACATTATATATAGATTGTGATAAATTCGTACTTTTATTTCTTCTATGTTATCAATCATTTGCATGGTGGCATAGAATTTATTAAAGATAGATAAGAGCTTCGTGAAAATTTACATGACGGTTTACAATTATAGCTAGATAAGCTAGTATTGGGATTTTTTTAAATATTTTAAGTTTTTTTTTTAAAAAAATATACTTAAATATGATATTAGGGAATATTATTTTTAATATATTTAAATATTTATTTAAATTTATTTTTCTAGATTTTATATGTACTCCATCGTTGATATCATACAGCAAATATTATAATCATCTTGATAAAATATAAAATTATTAGTAAATGATAATTGATGCGTACCTGGATTCGACTTCGAACAGATTCAGATTTTTTTTAGATGATCCGATCCGGCTCCGTTCACTGAGTGGGGGTCCTGCGCACCACTAAAACAAACAAGAGGTCAGCGTTATCGGCGGGAGGTTGTCCCACCGAAAATACTCCGACGCTCAAGTCAG
>JAOVVI020015958.1:0-11029 GCA_028571085.2 Nepenthes alata
TAATGTTTATAAAATATCAAAAGTGAAAGTAGAATTTTTGTCGAATTCTAATATTTTGTCAACCTCAAAAATATATTAATTTTTTAATTTTTATTTGTGGGTATTTTTATATAAGACTAATTTTTATAATCTTATTTACTTATCCATTTATTGTTTCATATTTTTGTATAGAAAAAAAAATCTATTCATTAATGTAATATTATATTTTTGCTTACAATATGTACTACAAATTTTATAGAAATCATCAAAATAAGCATTTACTTAAATATCTAAAACTTGTTAAAAGTATGAAAAAATTTGACTCGTTTTATTTTCTCGATATTTTGATTGATTTATTACACTTAAAAGTGAAATTTCACGATTAAATTCTTGCCAATTTCTATTCCGAATGAGATTCAGATATATATAAAGCCAAAACAAAATTTAGATTATAATTTTAATTATATTATTTGGCGTTAAATGAAATTAAAATTATTATTTTTTATTTTTTAACTAAAAAATAGTATATGACAATTTTCTTATAATATTTAGGAATAGAGTAAATAATTAGTTTTTAAATATGTAATTATCTATCAATTAGATCTGATAAAATTAAATGGAGTGAAACATGTTAGATAAAATATTTTTGATTATTTTGGTTGAAAATAGTAGGATTGACCATGATTTTTTATGGGTCCAATAATATCATGGGTCGATCCAATTTCAAGCCCAACCACAAACATACAGGAATAGACGATGGGCCCAGCGAGCAATAAGCAACACCCTTGGAAGGAAACCGATCCAACTCAGCCACCACTATAGCAACCAAGATAAGGCTCAGGGAGCGATAGGCAAAGAGGACAAATGACAATATCATAAACCACAACGCAGACGGACGGACTATTCAGAAAGCCACCTGGCCAGGCAGCTGACAACACGATTAGAACATACGCATCCAATGGTCAGAGCACCTGCATATAGGCACCGCTTGTAACCGCAGATACAATCTGATGAATGCGTTGGGGGATCACTTACGACCACATCCCAATAGCTAGCAAACCCAAAGACAACACTTGTCATGAGCCTTGGTGTCAATGGCCTTCACTATGAAGCATTATAAATACTCCTTGTCGTCATAAATTAAGGGGCCCATTTTTTACATCTTCAGGAGAGCCTTTTTTGAACTTCTGAAAGTTCATTTAGACCAGGGTGAGACGTCCTAACCTCTTGGAACATAAGGAGAAAACTGAGCCCTCTCCTCCTGATACAGTTCTCTCTTTCTCTTTTCTCCTAGTGAGCTACTTACCAAGTGTATCCCTAATGAGCCACTCATCAAATACACCCCTAATGAGCTACTCTCCGAGTGCAGATTTAGTGAGTCACCGATCGCTTGCAACCTATCAAAGTCTAATCCTCCATATTTTAAATCTGCCCCCCATCAGGCGCATAATGGAAGCTGAGTTATCTTCTCACAACTCCCACATAAATGTAACTTTATATTCTCTCACATTCTCTTTATATCTTTCTATTTTTTTAAAAAAAAATTTAAATTTAAATATTGAAGGATAAATTTGGAAGTAAGTACCGTAAATTCTTTTATCTTTTATTTGTAATTTATGGTGTGTAGGTTTCAAGTTAATAGAGATGGATATTGGACTCACTCTAGTTCGACCTGCACCAAAAAAATCAAGTGGCTCTATAATTCGTATAACAACTTGGATACCAGGGCTGCATCAATTTTATTTTTAGTTTATTTTTTTGAAAATATTATATAAAATTATTATTTTAAAAACTTAAAAGCTATTATTTTGATAACCAATGCTATCTAAAAATATATTAAAATAATATATATTTATAAGATATTAGCGGAATCCAAAAATAAAATTCTTTTAAAAATATGTATATATTATATTGAACTTCCTACAATGAAAAATTTGTATTTCATATTAGGATACTTAAAAATTAAATTATATCAAATTTCATACAATAAAAAAATGTAAAATTTATGTTAGACTATTTTTTTATTTTATTTTTATATATGAATTAAAAATTTATGTATACCTTAATTTTATTTTTTTCTTAGGATTATAATTTCCTACCATAATTATAAAATTGAGTTATGTTTACCAGTCTAATTTTTTTGGTCAAATTAATATGCATGGCGTTTTAATTTGGAGAAAAGTGATAATTTAGCATACTAAAATTTAAACTACGTGTTATATTAACAAAATTATATGTCATGTGTGTGTCACGTGGCATGAAATATACTCAACAATATGTGGCATAAAATTTTATTATGCCTTTTTTAAATATTTCACATTAACACCTGATCTTCGATTTATTTAATATTATTAATTTATTTTAGATATATTAAAAATAATTATACAATATAAATTTAAAAAAAAATTGAAGGATGGAAGCAAACTTGACGCTTGAGGGACACTTAACACGCGCTAATGCTCAATTTTAGCAGATTGGGTGCGCCTAATCAACGCCTTTGGAGTGCTTAAATGTGTTTTCGAGTAAATTATAAGACGCTTGATATGCGTTTATTGAGCGCTCATATGCAGAATTGGCAGATTGTCTGTGCTTAAGGTGCATTTTATGCGGCACTTTTATACAACTGGGGTTTGCAACGATGCCCAATGCACGCCTGACTAACGATCATACACCGATTCACCTATATAAAGACTTATATACTATTTTTTGGTATTTTTGTGTGAAAAGAAAAGGAATAAGAGGGAAAGAAAAGGGAAAGAACAGAGAGGCAAAAAAGGAGAGGGATTTTGAAATATTTTTTAGTCAGTTCTATTAAAGTAGAGGTTAAAGACAAATATATCTAAATCAAATCTTTGATCTTTTTTTTTTTTTTTGAATTTTGCTTGTGTTTGGTGATTTTATAATACGTGCATGTCATTTTTGGTTACCCTATTTTAAATATTAATGTATGCATGTAGTTTTATCGAATGATTTGAATTTTTTGTTTGGTTTTATTGATCATTTGAGAGATTTTGAGGTTTGAACAAAATGGATACATATGGGCTAATGCTTGTAATATTTGCACAGAGGAATAAAATCATGAAAACTTGCTTATAAACCTTTCATAAGTTATACCTGAGTTTTGGATCAGACTCTATTTATTAATATTTTGATATTTGTATTTTTTGTATTAGGTAAAAAGTTCTATTTTTGTATTTTTTTGAAGTGAAAGTTTTATACGTTTTGTGTTAAAGAAAAAATTTTTAGGCATTTATTACAGAGTTTTTTTGATTTGATATTTTAATGAGAACCATTGTAAGTAATTAAATTAAGCTAATAGAGCCAAATAGATTTAAGAATTGAACCTATCATTTACGGATAATAAAAAAGTAGCATTTGACATCTCTATAAAAAGAATATAGAGAGGACATATCTATGAATCTAAATAGTAATAATTCGATTTAAGGCTACCAATAATATGTGTTACCTTTCATCAAATTCTGCCTTTTGGTCATTTATTTTCTTATTTTTATATATTTTAAATTTTTGATTTGTTTGCATACATCTGATTGATATTTAAGACTTTTGAGTTGAAACTTGTAGGTTTCGACTGCCATTAGACTTAGGATATTAGATTTTGGATGGTTTCCTACATTTAGATTATTTGACATTTGCACTTGGATAACAAATTTTGTATGCAAAATTGTGTTTGGATACTTTAATTTGTTTTAGCGACATATTTGGACCTTTGACTTATGTGAAGTTTTGTATATATTATATTAGTTTTATTTTCTCTATCTGATTTATTGATGTATTGTTTTGATATATGTATATATATATACTAATATTTATTAAGTATTTAGTTAACACTTTTATTATTTTTAATCCCTTTAAATTGGACGGCTATATATATATCTTTTATGGAGTTTAGACAAGAACATTGATAAAGATTTTATTTTTATTTTATGATTATTAGTTTTGTAGTTAGATTGTACTAGTATTCAATTATTTTATTTATGGAGGTAAGGTTTAGATTATTATAATATTTGGATTGCGGCATTTTTAGTTTATATTGGGATCAACAGTGTGAATTTATATTATTTGGATTTCCATTTTTTCTCATGAATCTTTTGCAACAGGTCGTGGCTAGTTTTGATGTCTAGGCGGTTAATTTGGAATGATTCCGTGATAGTTAATGTTATTCTTTTTATTGATGGTGTTATTCTGATATTTCGTTAGATCTGATCCGATTTCGGATATTATATTTTGATAGGTTTTGGTTGGGAAGTTATTTGTGGGTTTTTAAGTCTTATTAGTTATTATGATTTACTTTTAGTTCAAATTTGTGACATTTACTCTATTATCAAGTAATAATTGAAGTTTATTCTTATTGATGCATTCCTAGATTCGAGTCGTGTTACGGGTTAGGGGGGTGATTGATCTTTCACGTAGGGTTAAATTGGAGGCAGTTCAGTCCCATACATTCTAAATTGGAACCTACGCAATACAACTAAAAATAAAATGTCAAAAGATTGACAGAATTTGCTTCCTGATTATCTCCCGACGCTTAAGTTAAAAATTCCCATATAATGGGGATTAAGTGTTTAGGTGTGCCTAACAGTGGGGCGGCTTTGAGATGCGTCCAACTGAGGGATGTTTTAGGAGTGCTCCTTGTCGAAGGACATCTTAGATGTACGCTTAGTCGATGAGTAGTTTAGAGGTGCACCCAATCCAGGGGGTAGCTTAGAGGTGTGCCTGGTAGAGAGGTAGCTTAGAGATGGAGAATTTAACCCTAAGGACTGAGAGTATGATGCTTGGAAGGAGATCGTGCCCCCCTAGATGGAGAGGATAACACTTAAATGGTGGGCCTCTTGGAAAAGACCGGCACTAGGATAGAGAGATGATCTCTTGGAAGGAGGGCTTGCACTCATAGGAGAGTAGCTAGCGGCGGATCAAAGCTATAGTCATTGGCAAATGGCTTTGAGAGAGATGAAGGAGAAAAACTCTTTCATGCTCCTCGTTGCTAAAGATTGGGTCTCTCTTTCCCTCATTGCTTCCCATTCGTATTCTGTTTGCACACTTAGAGTTCTCATTTCTGGATTCAGTCTCTTCCCTTCCTTACTGTAGTGAAGGGATAATTATAGCATTGACAGGTAGTTTGACATTTTCTGGTTAGTGACAACCACCCATTAAGCTGTTTGGATGGATAAGAAAATCTCATTTGGCTGGCAGTTTCCTTCATTCTTTGGCACAATTATAGGAAACATATAGTATGACAGTTACCTTTTGAAAGAGATCCGTCAGACTATTGTTACCATTTTGGGAGCGATCGTCTGAACATATGCGAATATTGTTGAAATATTTACCAAGCTATTCCGACCGGTTATAATAAGCTTCTTTAGCGTGCGAGAAAAAAATTGTGGGTTATTTTGATTGGATTGACGATGTCATTTTGGTTGATTGTGACATCTGGGCTAATTAGGCCGATTGGGACGTTGATTGGATCTTGACCCTACCTCATCTACTTGTGAGCTCTCTTATTGGATTTGGGAGACTAAACCCATCACTTATAATATGAAAGATTATAATTATAATTATACATTAAAATATTATCTCAATCTCCATTATCCATTATTTTTAAATAATATTAATAGTTGATATAATAAAAAAACTAATACAATTATAATGTGTTCATATCATACTCAATTTGTATTTGAGATTTTAATATATCCTCTATTAATGTACTAATTATATTTTATGTGTCATGCTATTGGATAAGTTTAATGTTTTTCTAAAAGAAAAACAAAAACAAAAACAAAAATTAAATTAATTTTATAGGTTAACTAATTAAATCGATTTGGATTAAAAAAACTCATTTAGAATTCAGAATATATATATATTTCTTTCTTTTTAAAACTCACAACTAATTTTTTTCTTTATAGATATTTTTTTTTCACTTATATTTTAAATGATAGATATGTATTGGATTTGGAATTGGTGCATCTTTTTAGAAAAATGTATCAAGTATGTTACATTTTTTATCCATTTGATTAAGATAAATATTTAATAAATATTAATATTATAAAAATATTATATATAGTTTTTTTATATGTTAAAATTATATCATTTATTTTTTATGTAATTATAGAGATAATAGATGTACTTAATGAGATATATGCTTTGGGGCCATTACTAACTTTATAAGAATAACTTAAAATTAGTTTCTCAAATAAAGTATGAACATGAGAGACAATAATTTTATAAGGGAAACACTTACTAGAACAACATTTGCAATTATTTTATAAAACTTTTCATATTTCAATATTATTTTTTTTATAAAAATATTTATATCTATAAAAATATATGAAAAATTACAAAAAAAATTTATATATCTACTATATCTCATTTATTATAATCTCATTTGATATATAATTTGGGACCATGAGCTTTCAATTTTCATATATATATATTAAAATTAAATTTAGAATATTTATTTTTAAATAAATAATTATATTTTAATTATTTTTTAAAAAATTAAAAAAAATATTAGAAAATTATTATTAAATTATAATTATTTATTTAAATATAAATAATTTAAATTCAAAAAATAATCTCCACCAAGAGATAGCCTCCTTGGGCGTGGATGGTCCACCATTAGAATTGAAGGGCGGCTGAGAATTTTAAATTGAAAGAATATGCGTCAGATTTGTTGCGAGTGTATTTATTTTGATGCATCAACACACAGCAAAGCCGCTTTGCTGGTTCAGACTTAGCATCGAAGCAATATTTTATGCTAAGAGATAGCTTAAAGAGAGAATAGGAGAAGTGATAGAGAGCTTGGAGTTTTTGAGGGGATTCTGAAGAAAGGAGACATGCCCAAAAGCATGCCGACAGCTGTACTTCTAATGTTTCTTCTCGTTACCCAATCCCAAAGGTTCTTTCTCATCCACTGTTTGATTTTCCCTTAAATGGGTTGTACTATATTTGCCTTTAATTTCTCTGGGTTTGCTTTATTCTATGATATTATTGCTTGTTTTTGTTCTCTTTTATATGGGTTTGGAAGGCATTAGTTATGTTTTTAACGAAATTTTTGTATGTTGATCTTGTGTTGGAATCACTATTAGTTACGATTGTTGCAGATGAGGTTTTTTTTTTTTTTTGGGGCTATTGGTTGAGTTTTATGTTGCTGTTGACTCGATGCTTCTGAGGTTATATTATTTGTGGGTATTGCCCAAATATTTGTCCCTGTTACTTTATGGTGTTTTTTACTTCTGGGAGTTTGTTGTATGATTTTCACTTTGTGGTGATTTTTACTTTTAGCAAGAAGTGCCCTTAAATGTTGGATTGTGTAACCCAAAACTGATATGTTTTACCCCTGAAATTTATATATTTCTCATTCTGACTAAAATATTTTTTTGTGATGGCCTAAGTGGTTATGTTTATCTAGTCTCAAAAGATCACACTCTTATATGCTAATTATTGATGGTTTAATCAGAGTTAATTTATAGTGAAGCTCTTGGTTTATTTGTTGATATGTCCAACTGGTGCTGATTGATTTTATAACTTCTGTTGCGTTTTCCTTTTTTGTTGAATATGGGCGTGTCATCTTCTGTGCATCAGCTTAAGCTGGAAATCTCAAAAGCCCATTATGATGATTAGTAATATGTCTCAGATTGACCAATGATAGGACTAAGGAGAGTGTCTTTTGTCATATTATCCCTTTTTGTTGCTTGTCAATTCTCGAATATGCTTGTTTCTTATAGTGTGATCCATCAGTTTCATACCGATAATTTGTACAAATTCAAATATCAGCTCTATTTTTATAAATAGGAACTAAAATGCTTTTTCTCCATTTATCTAACATTCTCCTAATTCTTAAAATCATATAAGTTTCCAAACTTCAATAGGTGCAATGAATGTCATCTGCAAGAGAATATTTGTATGAACTGGCAAAGCTTATTAATCACATTGGCCAAATGAGGCCACCTTCCTGGTAAAGATGGGAATTGCCATGGCAGGCTTTTTGGCGTGCTTTCCCTTTGTGCAGCTTGCCGATCAATGTTGCCTGAAAATGTATGAAGTGATAAAGCTTTTCGATTGCATTGGTCAAATTATGCTACGTTAAGTAGTAGTATACTGCAGCAGCACCTCAATTATATCCTGGTCGAGAGACAAAGCTTTACAATTGCATTAGAATTGTATAGAGATATATTATGCCAAAAAGACAGAAGTTCTAGTCTGTTTAGCATATTCAGTGTTTGTGCACTAAAGGATGTCCAAGACGAACTTATTCAGGAAACTCCTGGAAATGAGTTTATTATATATTTCCTTTTGATCTGCCAAAACTTAAATAAGTTTATAGATAGAGACGTAAATATTTTTGTTAATGGAGAGTAAAATGTTGCTTTAAACCATGGATGATATATCGACCCGATATTGATATTTGCTGATATCGTGACAAATCCTGATACTTTTTTGTGTTCATAATATGTTGGCCACTATTTTCTTGCTAGGTTTTGATTGGCAAAACTAATTTTGTAGCCCAATACATCTAATTCTAATACGTATCTTCAACATGATTGATACCAATATGACCATGACCAATATTCTCTTTCATATTTGGAACCATTAAATGTAGCTGTGGGGAGAGGTGCCCATACACTCAAACTAGGCTCAAGCTTGTTTTGCACCGTGCAAGGAATGTTGGTGCTTGTATGTGTTATGGGGATATTGGGATTCATGAATCTTCGTGGTTTTGATGTGAATACTTCTTTTATGTGGCCATGCAAGGCCACATTAATCACATTGAGCTCACCAGTTGTCCATTCTCGTTGGATTGCGATGTGTAATATGATTTGATTTGTATTTTGCTGCTCTGAGGACATGGCTAAATTGTAACCCCTGAATACCTGGAAACTTGAGTCTTTGGATACTTGCCAACGGTACGTGTTCAATCTTTAGCAGCTCTCCCTTTCCTTCTTACCTATCTATTGAGATGAAAACACATCATCATAATATATTTAGGCATGTTTAGTCTACCCTTTGGCAATGAACTAAGACTTGTGTCCCTCAAGTCTCTCATCTGTATTACCTTTGAGCTAAAACATTATTGTTTTCTGCGTCCTTTTTCCGCTCATCAAATAAAACTTCCATAGCTTGGAAATAATGAATTAATGGTGCAATCTCTGTAAGAGGAATTGTCAACAGGGCTAAATTTCGGTACTAAAAATGAGTTTGATAGTTTATGTAGTTGCATATGGTGAATGTGAGTAAGTATTATAATTCAACTGATAGCTGGTGGATTTGGTTTATATAATTCTCCTGAATATGAGAGATGGCAGGGTCAACAAAGTGGAATTGTTTGGAATTGGCAACAATTTAGGTAGGAAGTAAATTAAGTTGGATACACTCACATGAGCAAGATCAATGTTGGAGAGATTTAAAGAGTTGAAACAGTTTGATTCACATCTGGTAATGGAAGAGTTTGACACAAATTAGTGACACATGGTAATGGATGTGTTTTATATGAAGTAGAGAGAGAGAAGAAGTTGAGCATTGATGGGTAAAAGAAGGAATTGAAGTAAAATATAAGATTTAGTTGAAAATGAGAAAAAAACTTTGAATTTTTTGAAGTCTGGTGCACAAAAAATTAGTACAGAATTTGAACTCAGAGATTAAAAAAAAGGATTAGCAAAAATAACATGTTGGGCAGTGTTGATGAGTACAGAAGCCTCATCATCAATATGATGTAAATTGGTATTGCTTCTGTAAATCATTTGATTATAAGAACACAATAATTTCCAATGCAAACTATGATAATTTTGACAGAGTGAAAGGTTGAACAAGCAGTGATGAGTCAGCATCAAAATATGTGCATTATCTCACTCATGCTATGCTTTAATAATATAATGGATTGGTTAGGGGGCTGAGAAACTGTTTGTCTGATCTTTGGGGAACTTGAGGCCCCAGTTTGAGTGTTGTTGCTTGTTTCATCCCCTCGAATTCCGTATGGCTTCTCATTGTTTGCGTAGTGTTGATAATCCAGATGATTTCGTCTCTTCCAAATAAGTTGCTAATTCTTCTTAAATAAATTAGGAATTGATATTAGAGATAATAATCTGAAGTTTAAATTATTTTCATAATTGTTATCTCTTGCTTTTACAATTTCCTAGAGTCAATTGTCCTGTTTAACAAACGTTATGGCTTGGTTATAACACTTTGCTCGATACTTGGCCTCAAGTGTGGCTCCATGCATGAAAATTTCCGCAATGTGGACTTTGCATGACACACATGGGCGGATCCCAGATTATTTGAATCGTGGCCAATACATAAAGTGATTTTGTAGAAAAATATCATTAAAAGCCAATACTTTTATAGTTTTAATATTTTATTTTTTAGAATGAAAATAAAATAGTTATGTCATTGTTTTTGATGAAACGATTGTGAAAAATTGACTAATCTCAGATAGATGAGTGGGTTGTAGTGGTAATAAATAAATTTAGTAGGGTTAATAAAAAAAATTCATTGTAGTTTATAAAAAATTTCAGTTCAATTATTCATGTATTTATGTTTAATTCATTTAAATTTATATTTTTTAATGTAGTCAACTGACCTCGCTAACCATAAGCTAGACCTGCCACTGTGTGCTCAACCCTACCCTTAACGTTGCAGAGAGGTTCTTTCCATGACCTAAACCCTTAGTCTCCTATTCACAATGGGGAACCTTACCTTAACGCATTATCCTAATGAATCCGAGCATAACTGGAAGAAAATTGGGGATCCCAAAATGTACATGCCAATCCCAGCTGATGCTGATTCACCACCATAAGTGATTTCAACCTGAGTTTCAGTTGCCATCATCACTTCTTCTATCTTATGCAGTGTGACATGGTGTCTTGGTCCTTGATTGGAAATTATTAGAGTGACACTCGAAAAAACAATTGCTGTCTTTGCCTCATTCTTGAATGTATAGGAGTTGTTTTGCAATGGATGGATCATGAAGGCAATTTCATGAATGACTTGAAAGAGGAATGGATGAAAACATTGGTACTAATTGCAGCCATATCGTATT
>JAOVVI020015959.1:0-11029 GCA_028571085.2 Nepenthes alata
TTCTACATATGAAAGTGATTAGTTTTCCCCTCCTTCACCAGCCTTTTCTTTAATTTAAAGGCTGCAGAATGCCATCAACAAAATGAAATTCATAAAACTTCTTCACGGTTAAGATATCAAAACCTATTTATTAGTTTACTCCCGTGTCAGCAATACCTGTAACTGGGGCTTACGACTTTTGGGAGAAACATTGGGATGAAACCCGAAATGCTTTAGTTAATACCACTCCGTGGGATTCACATGATTGCTTGTGTTGGGCCCCAGTATGAGGGCCCATAAAGCATGGCCCAAACGAAAAGCCCAAAGGTGGAAAGGCTAAGATTTGCGTCCGCGGACCAAGAGGGCTACGCTGCCCGAGAGGCCCAAAAACACAAGCTAGTGTATGAGAGGTCGCAGCCATGATAATGGTCCGAGAGATTCTTTTAAGAACCTCGAGGACATCATGAATAGCAGATAAAAAGCGACATCCCAGCACGAGGATAGGAAGAAGTTAACGGATAGTTAACACTAAAGCCCGAGAACTTCAAAGTTTCAACAGACCTCAGATCAGTCCGAGAGGTCAGAGAAAGACCAGAGGACTCTTTCCATTGAGCCAACGAACCTCCAACAGACAGTTGGTACCCGAGAGTTACATTCCGGCAAGTCCGCGAACTCACAAGTTTACTGGGCGCAACACGAAAGGACGAGAACAGTTTCGCGCACGCCCGGGAGCTCCAGCTCAACAACTTCGCCGACTCCCAAGGAACTTGCAACTGCTGCCAGTCGCCGCTTCAACAGGACACGCCTGGTCAAATCAGGACAATCGCATGTGAGCCTACGCGCCTGACACACGCAGGCCTACTAGCGGCGCCAGCCGAGTGCTCTCCCACATGTCAGCAGCATTAAATGGGGACAGTAGAGACAGTAAACAGCATCTCGCCCATCCATCGGCCGCCACGTGTCTCCTCCCCAACGACACGATCTTTTCTGTAAATACCCAGCAAAGACCCTTTCCAAGGGACCGGCTTTTCTCTCCCAAGCCCATTCCTGTAAAAGGGGAAGAACCCATCGTCTCTCTCTCGGCCGCTTACTCTATCTTTTCCAGCAAAACGGAACCAGGGAGTGAAAAAGCTTCCCAACGAGAGTGGTAAAGCTTCCCAGTGAGCAAAACCCCCTAGGAAAGAAGTACAAAACAAGATACAAGGAAGTGATGAACCCTAATATTTGTACTTTGTAAAGACTTCCATCTTGATAGTGAAGCACTTCCAAAAGACCCAGAGCCTCGTAATTTTTCCTTCTCATTCACGGGAAGGCTTTCCACGTAAAAATCTGGTCTTAACCTCTTTTTCTCCACATCCCTAAATATCAAACATTTGTGTTACTTGGAAACCACGGATCCAAACGCAATAGCACCTAAGCTCATATTTATTAATTATTAAATATTTTTAAAAAATAATTATAATTTTTTATCTAAAAATTCATATATATTATATTTTTTTATTTTTTTAAAATTATATTATATTCATGTTAGATTTACTCTCATTTCATGTGATTCTAAATACTTTTGCCTTAATTTGAGCAAGTTGGAATGCAATTGTCAAATAATCTTGAAATTATTGGAATATTCAATTTTACATGTCATATTTTATATAAATATTTAACAAAATACTCTAATTTAATTTTATTATTCTTCAAGTCAAAAAGTTTATATATTTATTATTTGATGTTAAATTTTTATTTTAATTAAATAATAATAATTATAAAAAATTAATAAAATATATTTAAACATATCTTAATATATTATTATTTACAATCAAGGATCACACCTAACATTCACGAATTCTAAAATACCGTTTGAACACACCTGTAGATGATAATATATAATCGACCCATCTATAGGTCGTAAATAAGACATACGACCTAATATATATTTATTTTATTGAGTATTTATTGTGGCGACTAGGATCCAAACAGTCCAACATATTATACAAAAAACTCAAAATATAAATAATCATTACAAATATATTAATAAATACAATATCTGTATTAAATAATAAACTCATCAAAATATTTTTATTGAAGAGTTTATTATATTATAAAATATTTTTATATTTAATTATTATTTATTTTTTTTTCATATTTTTATGTATAACTATATATATATATATTATACATATTTTATTGAGTATTTATCGTTGTAGCTAGGATCCCAATTGTCCAACTTAGCTTAAAGAGATCACGAGAAAAAATTAAATTATAAATAATTACAATAAATATAATATTAAACATAATATCTATATAAAATAATAAAATTTTTAAAATAAAAAATAATATAGATATTCAAAACATAGGAGTTTTTAAAAAATATAATCCTAATAAAATATCTAAAAACTAAAAACTAATAAAAAAGCCTGAAAAATTTCTCATAATGAAACACTTAAGACTTTGAGGTTGTATCTATTTAAAAATTTTGACAACAAATGTACAATATCTTCTAGCCTACTATCAAACATTCTATTATAAAATAAATAAAATATAAGGATGAGTCAAATACTAAATAAATAAAAAATTACTAAATTACTAAATTTAAGACAATATCACACATAATAATATTAATATAAGTAAAATTAATAATTATATGAGATAAATTAACAACTATTCGATACTTAATATCATGTTCTAACCACGTCTTATAAGCCATACAGCAACTGAATATCAAGAATATAATTAGAATTTTATCTAATATACTAATTTTTAAATATCGTAATTGTAGCTAATTAAGGTAATATAATCAGAATTGAGCTTAATTCATGTGAGAAAATTAAGTTTTGAAATTATGAGACGAATCGGCGGGGTAGGCCCGCTGCGCGCTCAAACCAATGGGCCAACGCCCGGGGCGGGCGTTG
Source organism: Nepenthes alata (assembly GCA_028571085.2). Classification (NCBI taxonomy): domain Eukaryota; kingdom Viridiplantae; phylum Streptophyta; class Magnoliopsida; order Caryophyllales; family Nepenthaceae; genus Nepenthes; species Nepenthes alata. Next base: position 2,886 of record JAOVVI020015959.1, read on the forward strand.
AAAGCAGAATGGGCGCACCTGCCGTTTGCCCGGCTCGTACTCGAACGCTAGCTGACGATTTAAAAGGAGGCCGCAAGGGCTTCTCAACCATTTTTTCTGGCTTTCACGAGAAAGAATAGAGAGAGTGAAGGAGAAGATAGAGGAAGAAGAAATCTAGGTTCTCGAGTTCAATTTCGGCTTAGAACTAGCTAGAAAAGTGATAGATCGAGTTGAGGTAAGTGTACTCATACCCTATTCTTTCATTTCTTTACACTTTTATTCCATTTTCTTTGGGTATCTTTGTTTAGATACCCGATTGTATTTATATTTTGTGTTACCTATGACTTGAGCATATATATATGTTGATTTCATATCCAATTTTATAGTTTTGATCGATTTTTGAACATAGAACTCTAACATCTAACGATTTTATCCGTTTATTTTGAAATTTTTGCATAAATTGACTTTAGAATATCGTTACCTATACCTGAAACACGTTAATTTATCAATAGGGTGTCTGATTTGGTAGTTTTACACGGTATTATGCGCACCGAAAATCCTAACTCGCGACCCTTTCGGTTTTACCCGAGTTAAATGTAATTTATTTATAATTTGGCTTTAAAAATTCGCAACTCTAACTTTATTGACGCAGGTACTCCACATATATGGTATTTATGTACATATATTTTATATATGTTAATTTTATATATTTTAAAAATATTGTCGAATATGAATAGTAATATTTAACCGTATGTACATTAAATGTGTTATTTTGTATATGCTCTAAAAATTATATTATATGCATTCGTGAATGGATTTATTTTCTGAAAACTCTAAAGTTATAATTGACTCATTACAGTAAGCATTTTTTATATTCCTCAAACTTTATGGTAATTTGTGTATGAAATTATAAGCATGTGAATACATAAATTCATGAGAAATAATTATCTATATCTGTATTTGTATCAAAGAATTATAAAAATTATGTTTGGCTTAATATGGTAAGTATTTTCTAATTCTTTAAACTCCAAGGAATTTATGCATGTATTTAAAATCACGTGAGAACTTAAACTCACGAAGATATGAAAATATATTTTTGAATAAACTTTTTTGAAAAAGGATCAAGGAGGAATATTTTACAATTAAGTAATGGACTTATTAACCATTCTCCAGTAGAGTGAAAACGAATAAATTATGGACTTATGAACCGTTCTCCAACAGAGTGGGAACGAATAATTATGGACAAAAAAACAGAATTCCTTAAGGAAATAAGGAACTAAGAACTTGGACCGAAAATTATTCAACAGATAGTATATTTTAACATGTCTTAGTATATTATAGTAGAAGGTCGTTGTCTATTTTAAAATCGCGTGCAGCTATGACCCCATCTATAGGGTTTGTATGTAGACAGCCCGTTTCTGAGTCTTAAATAGGAGGAGATGGCTTTCAATTGTACAGAAGCAAACACAATCCAGGCTACGACCGACCGCTTATTTAGTCAGTAAAGCTTGTTAGCCCTAGTCCCCAACTTGGACCGAAAAATATTCATCAGATAGTTTATTTTGACATGTCTTAGTATATTATAGTGAAAAGTCATTGTCTGCTTTGGTGCCACATACGACTATGGCCCCGTCTATAAGGTTTGTATGTAGATGGCCCGCCTCTAGGTCTTGAATAGGAGAAAATGACTTTTAATTGTGTATGAGTAAACACAATCCAGGTTACAACCGACCGTTCATTTAGTTAGTAAGGCTTACTAGTTCTGATCCGCAAAGTAAAGAAGTTTATATATGTTTTGGAACCTAAAGAAAGAATAAGTAAAATAAAAAAGATAAATAAATTTCAAAAATCGCATTTGATCATGTTTCATGTTTATGTATTTTTATTATGCCCTCATTCCCTTCCTTTGCTCTATTTTACAAATATTTGCTTACTGTCTTGGTCCATAACGAAATAAGTTTTTCGACATAATTTTGATGATTAAAAAAAGAAAATAAAATTAATTAAAGAAATTAAAACTTATTATGAAAGTATAATTTTTCATTTATGTTTTATGATCTCTCATGTGTCTCTGTTTTCTTCCTATATGCATTATTAAGTTTTGACATATTCCTTGACATATATGTGTCTTGCTGAGCATTGGCTTACTCTTGCTGCTTTTTTTCCTTAGATGAGCATGAGTTGCACCCAATGAGGTGGTGTAGAGGATTCTGGTCGGTTAGGCTCGAAGGCGTAGAATATGACCCTATGGACTTAATTTGTAGTTTTGTACCTTTCTGACGATTTATCTTGTATACCGATGGATTTGTATATGAATGTATACATATGATGATGATATACTCGTAGCATAGTTTCAGCTATAGTTGATGAATACTTGTACTTTCGCACGTTATTATGGTTAGTTTGAGTACTTAGTGACATATATTCTAAGCTAAAATCGTACCGGAGTTATGACGTTAGTATCACGCGTGATTTTGTAGCTTTTGGATCCTGTGATGTGATATATTGTGGTTGTATGTTAGTGCTGTACAGGAATTTCGTATAGGCTTGTATTAGGCTGACGATCGTATTACAGCTGGAACTCTACTAGATTTTGGTATGGTAAATGTGGTCCGTCACAAAAGGTTCTATCAAACCCATCTCGACAAATGTTCCAACTATATGAAATATTATATAAAATTCTTTGAATCTTATATATCATTATAAACTAACGATTACGTGCCAACCACCAATGACTGAGTAAATCTACAAGGTGCCGATATTTATAAATTTGACAAGTAACCAACTATATGACTTTATGATATCTTTTCACCTGTAGTGTACAAATATTAAACTTAATCCAGACCAACAATATTCTTGTTATACCGACAGGTAAATCTAAAATATGTCATACACATACTCCCGTAGTCCAATTGAGATCTATGCCCAATGGATACAAAATACTCAATCTTAATCCAAAAGAACAATATTTTCGTTAATCCGTCGCGTAAATCTAGACTATGTCATACACATTTCTGTGGTCTAAACAGGATCTACAGCCAAATAAATACAAAATACTCAACATCAACTATATATCAAACCCAACATCTCTCGGTACGATATCGATCAATATTTCACACAGGTTGTTTTATAAGACTATAAGTATTCAGCCAAATAAACTCAATTCTACAAGATATAAAAATTAGTATCAGACATACGCCATGGTACTATAGATTTTATATTCTTTGATACCGTAATACCATTATATAATCTCCTTTACCTTAAGCACAAATAGCTAACTTTCCCACAATCCTTATTATTCAGTTTTAGTGTACCGATCTTGTTTCTAAACCGTCTTCTATTTTGTCACTTCCAAATGAAACTTATGATTATTAGCCGTGTTTACCCATTCCAACTAATCCCAAGAGGGTCTAATTAAATTAGAGGATCCCCTAAGTTTTTTCCTTACACCAAGTTATATTAGGAGTACACACATACATATATATTTATTATATTTTATACATACTACACTTATGCACATACACACCTTTATACACACGTATATACATATATAAGTCTATCATATATATGTATTTTTGTTTACAGACAGTTTTATAAGTACAAATTGTAATATATACATGCACACTTATGAACACTAAATTTTATATTTTTATTCTCATTTAATTCATGTTACTTTTAGTATTTTTTATTTAAATTACGTAATTAAATTATATATTTTAATTATATAAATTTTATTTTTTGACTAAATTTTGGAAATAAAGTATGTAAATTGACCCTATGAAGTCTTTATTTTGTCAACCTATGCAGTTGATTGGAGAAATATTGAGAAGAGAAATATAGTCATTTTTTTAAATAGTTAAAATATATGTATATATTCAAATATATATATGTATATAAAGAGAAAAAAAGGAAAAAAATATATCTATATATATAAAGAGAGGGAAAAAAAAGAGAGAAAAACAGAAGAAAGAAAGGCAGACGACGAGTCTGCCAGCAGCAGGGGAGGCGGCGAAGCAGCAGGGGAGATCAGAATCAAAGAAAAAAAAACAAAAAAAAATATTACCACCCTTCTCTGTAAATAGGGAGCCAGCGGCGTGAGCTGGGGGGGAAGGCGGGAAGCGGTGGGATTTTTGGGTGAAGCAGGGCGGTCGAGAGAGGGATTTTGGGGGTGAAGCAGGGGGGTTTAGTTGAATCGGGAAAGGGGAGTGAGAGTTGCAGAGAGGGAAAGGGGGTGAAGAAAGGTGCGAAGGAGCTGGAGGTGCGCAGTGGCTCTGCCTCAGGCAGAGGTTCGAGAGCAGTGGAATCGAGAGAAGGGAAGGAGTTGCAGAGGGTGAGAGTTGCAAAGGGGATTTGGGGTGAAGCTGGAAGCAGTGAATAGGGAGAGGGGAGTGCGAAAAGCAGAGGAGAAAAAGAGAAAAATATAGGGAGAAGGGAGAGTGGAAGAAGCAGAGAGGAGGACGAAGAAGCAGAGAGAAGGAAGGGAGAAGGGGGAGATGCAGAGAGAACGAGAGAGGGAGAGAGAAAAAAAAAGAGAATAAAAAAAATCAGAGAGGTGCAGGGGCCAGCCGAGGGAAAAGAAAAAAAAAAGTAAGAAAAAGCTTGGCGGATATTTAAGAAGTTTAGTTTTTGCTTTATAAATTTGATATTTTAGTGGGTAGAATTTAGATTTTCCATTTTTGTAGTCGTAAGTCTCAATTTAATATAATTTTTATTTTTGAATCAGTACAGCTCCACTAATTTATACTAATTACATTTTTTTATCGGTTTGTTTAGTTTTATATTAATATCGGAGTCTCGTAACTTTGCATTACATTGTACTGTAAAAATTAATATGTTACGACTAACTATCGTAATTATTTAAAATCTAACAATTTTATTTCTCTGTTATTTAATTTTCTGTACTTTATTTATTTTTTGAGCCTTGCATAACCTTACCACCGCCGCTTTTATAATTTTAAATTTATATTATTTAATTCTTATATTTTATTTATTATTTATTTATTCTGAGCCTTGAATGACCGTGCCACCATCGCTCTTTTATTCTTATATTTCTACACTTTAAAGTTATGTATTTTTATTTCTATTGCTACGGGACGGTACAACTGTCAAAATTATTTTAATTTCGAACAATTTTAAATTTTATTGTTTATTATTTCATATTTTTTAGTTAACCTTATTGTTATACGACAACCATTATGGTCACTTTGATTATCACCAAATTAATATTTTAATTTTTTTAATATTTTTTTAAATATAAAATACTTACGAAATTAGTTTCGCGTAAAAAATTTACTCCATGTGAATATAATACTCAACTTACCAAAAAAACTATGTTGAACCCTTGTGTACTTACGAGGTTAAAAAGAATCATAGTTATCGAGACTCGATCACACACTGCCATACAGATTTATATACAAATACTACCATCCAATATATACATCTATACCACCGCTTCATCTACCTATACATATACATGAATCACGTCTGTATACGTATGATATACCTAATAGATCGGTAAACCCAGCCCGGGAAAAATGCCCACAAATGAAGAAGCAGGCTCAACAAACGAACGTCCTTGTTGGCCCAATTTGTCCAAATGGCTGGCGGTTAAAACTGGTTAACCATGCTTCACTGTAACCGATAAAAACTGTTTCATCTTATCCTTATTTGTGGGCGATTGTCCAACAGCTGTTCAACTCTATAAATACACTATCATTCTCAAGGGATAAATGGGGGAGAAAGCAGAGAAAATGGCAACTACTATTCATTCTAGGAGGCCATCCAGTGAGAGGACCTAGAAGATAGGCCCTAAAAGAGAAGCCGGAGAAGAGAATCCAAAAGGAGGCTTTGTCAACCATTCATTCCATCCAACCTTCCTAGAGCCATGTGCTATGTCCAGAAGGTCATACATAAGGAGGCTAGTTCTCCATCTCAGGAGGCTTTGTCCTCATTCAAGGGATCTCTCTGTCGTCCAAGTAGCCCTATCCTCCGGTTCTTCCAGAAGCAATCTCTCCTCTCCTTCCAGGGGATCTTCATTCAAGTGACCGGCCATCCCTCTAAAGCATTCCATTAATACTAAGATAGACAGTCTGCGTATCTAAGCTGCCATTTTGCAGGGGCATCTCTAAGCTGCCCATCATTAGGGCGTACTCAAACGCTCAATCCACCGATACATGCAATTATACATAATCATTGCATCTTTCTATACTCTTAGAAAGACGTTTAGCTTGAACATTGAAGGATATACGGTGAGAGCAATTTTTATTATCCTCTAACCTCTTATTTTAAGTTGTGTTGCACAGGGATCAAGTTAGAGGTTATGGAGACTGGATCTGCATCAGATCGACCCAGTGTGAAGATCCGATTCACGGCCCCTAATCCGTAGGACAACCTGAATTCGTGACACGTAACATTAGCGTCGTCTGTAGGAAGCGACCAAAAGGCAAACTTTACCACCAAAAAATACAAAAACAAAGCTGATTAATACTAAGGCTCATACGAGCATTTTTGCCAAGGAGACTACCACTCCCGACAGTCTTGCAAATAGCCAAAAATGAGACCGGCAGACACTCTTCATAAAAGATATCAATAGTCGAATGTACAACACATCCATTCCAATCTCTTTACGCGCGGCGTGCTCATCGATGACTGGGGGATCTTTCTTCAACCGCCCACGCTGCGATTTCAAAAAGAAAAAATGACGAAAGCGCCCAGCCTAGAAAACATATAGACCTAATATCCAAATCTAAGTCGGCTCTAACAATTGGATAGAAGGGTTACTAGGTCTCAGATTGAAGGATAAAAGCTCAGAGGGGCAACATCCTCGCCGCTCCCAAGATGGCTGGCAAGCTCTTTGATTACAAAGAGCTTCATGTAGCATCAGAAGACAATCTACTATTCGAACCACTATTTGCGAGCTATCTCACTGAAGCAATAAGCCTGGCATGAGGACACAGTAGGACAAGTCAGAAGATGCCATGCAAGGGGCTTCCCCATGCCATGCTAGGGGCTTCTCCTCCAACACCAGTCTCTAACACCTGCAGAAGAAGATGGTACTCTACCTGAAAAAATTAATAGTCAGAACGGTCACAGAAGACAATACCTGGGTGCGATCAAAGAGTTAAATAGATGTAAGACAATAAGAAGCCCTTTACTAAAGAAAAGCTCCGTGAAGTAACATAAATCCACTATGGCAAAAATGCCGAAGTGGGCTGGATCGACATTTTATCTCTCTGCCATCCGGATCCATTTTGGAGCCCAAAAAAGCATTACGGAATCTCCTCTCGCAAGCAGTTGGCCGAAGTTGTATTCCAGAATTCCCTCTCACAAACAGCCGTTTTGACTAAGTCAGGCCAACTCATGCGAAAGCATTCCGGTATCTGCTCTCAAAAGTAGCCAGCCAAAAAAGCATTCTGGCATCTCCCCTCACGGGCAACCGGTTTGACTAAGTCAAACCAGCTCCCACGGATCCATTCCTATTCTCCCTCTCACAAGCAACCGATTTTCCTGTCTAACCAGCTAGTGCCTATAGTGTCATTCCGATACTTTGGCCATTCTGGTATTTTTTTCATTACGGTCTTTCTAGCCATTCCGACATTTTCGAGCACCCACTGTGCCACTTCTAGATTGCATCCAAATTTTTCTCAACCAACTGGTTTGATTGCATCCAATCCAGCTTCCAGTTGGTTGGAGTGCATTAAGTCAGGAATCCTTTTCGGCATCTAGCTGGTTTGACTCATCAAGCATCCAATCGAGCTCCGAAATCGAGCATCCAACACGGAGCAAGTTGACTTAATGGAACTAGTCCAACATTCTTACACTAAAGCGTCCCATATTCACTCCGGCAGCAGATTCATTACGGTGCTCCCATGTTTACTCCGAAAGTTTGTCTACTCCGAAAGTTTGGTCATTCCGAAAGTTTAGCCACTTCGGAAGTTTGGCCACTTCGGAAGTTTGATCACTCCGGAAGATGGTCACTCTAAAAGTTTAGTTACTCCAGAGATTTTATCCTCTTCGAAAGTTTTGTCACATCAGAAGTTTTGTCACTTCGGAGACTTCATCCTCTCCGAAAATTTTATCATTGTGAAGACTGTCACTCTGGAGATTTTATACTCTTCGAAAGTTTTGTAACTCCTGAATTCCATCCACTTCAAAAATTTTATCAC
>JAOVVI020015960.1:0-11028 GCA_028571085.2 Nepenthes alata
CAGGCCTTCCAAAACCTGCTCATTGCATTCTCCCCACCATCGCATCCATCTCTTTACGCTTTTACAGCATCTAACCGTGCACCGCCCTTGGCGTGCGCCATTTCCGTCCTTTGCGGAAATTTGCTGACTTGAGCGTCGGAGCGGCCTCGGTGGGAAAAATCCTGACGGTCCCCTGACCTCTTGTTTGTGTTGTGCAGATCCAGGTTCATAGAGACGGAGACCGGCCCCTTCACCTGACGCCGCCGCTCGCTTAGGAATCCGAAGGCTCCCTAATCCGTACGGTAACCGCGGGCCCGGGACGCAACACTATGTAAAAAAAAAAGAACCATTTATAAATAAAAAATAAAAAAAACAAATAACATAAAATGTGTTTTGGTAACACTAAGGCCGATTTTATTGTAATATATTTGTAGTTCTAAGTTTGTAAAATAATGCTTCCATCTGCATAAATTATCAACAACCTACATATAAATTAATTGAAAAAATAGTCACAATTCTTCTATACAACGTGAAGAATTCTAAAAGATATCACTAACATCATTTTTTAGTTTCAAAATTTTGTTATAAGGTCTAAAATATAAAAAATAGGATTCAAATATTAAGCGTTGGTCCAATAATAAATTTTATTTTTTAGTTTTATTCTTTTAGTACTAAATTAGATTAAATTAAATTATCTGTGCTATAAATTAAACAATAGAAAAATAAAACTCATCATGTTGAATCATAAAATAGAATTATTATATTACTTAACTGGTAAAAAAAAAATTCATAAGAATTGGAAGACTTTTGTATATATGGTAACCTTATTCTTCCACGGATGATAAACTGTTGCGTGAAAAAGTTGACAAAGGCAATATTTTATAGCACACTTTGGATAGTGCTTAACTTTTACTTGCAGCAGCACGATAACATTATAAAATAAATTCAATTAAAATTTTAAGTTAAGAAGGTATGAATGATGTGATGGGAAGGTAAACTGGAAAGCAAGAGAAGGATAGGGTGAGTTGGTCGGTCGGGAGTGTTGGCTTGTCGAAAACGTGAGCTATTACTTCCTACTCATAGAGAGCGTGAGGAAGCGAAATCCCAAAAGTATGGAAGCTTTAGGGAACGACTCTCGGGAAGCCTAAGAGGTTTCCAGGAATTTGGAAGCCTTTCGAGAAATTGGATGACGAACGCCTGGGTAGAATGGAAGAGATGATGGGCCACTATCTAATATTCTGTAAGCGTTCGTGGGTGCCTTTCTCAGTAAAGGCTTTGCCTTAGTAAGAGTTTGCGTAAGTAAGCTTGGATTTGTAAGCAAGAACTTGTCTGTAAGAGATTATCTGTGTACGTAAGAGATTGCATGTAAGTCAGAACTTTGTCTGTAAGAGCTTTCGTGTCCCTCGAATGTGAATTCTATGGTTTATTTAAAGGTTGACAGGACGATCTTCCTTAGTTGGAAGGCGTGATCCCCTACGTTATTCTGGTCGGCATTCCTTCTACAGATGGCGCCAGTTGTCAAATTGGCTGAGATAGCTTCCTTCCATGGCGGTCAACGGCTTTCTAAGTTGCTCACCTTCCTTTTGTGTATTTTGCTGTTGGAGAGCCCTAGTTGGCAGGAGATTGGAAAACTCTAGTGCCTTCCTTATGAGAAGGGTGTTGATCTTGTCAATGTCCTTTTTGGGTGTCGGCTGAGATCGTGGAAGATGCTAGAAAAGTCGTTACTGTTCGTCTACTTAATTGTGGGCTCAAGTGGGCCAAGTCCGTAAAAAGCCTTTGTGGGCTTGCCACTACAGTACATCCGGTCAACGCTAGAGTTGACCGTCTGTACACGAGTTGGCATGCTGCTGAGGTCTGGACGGTCAACGCTGGCATTGACCGTCTTGTGTCTTTCAGATTTGTGTTTGCGTCTTCTGTTGGGTCGTTTTTAAGTTGACCGTCTAGCATGTCGTTTTGGGCCTCCGTTAACTTTGGACCAGCCCATTTTCGGTATACCGATCATAAATATTATAATTTTTAAAAGTTTAAAATAAATGTTATTTTTTTTCTTTGTTATATTATTATGGGTAAAAAATTTATATATAATGAATAAATAATAAAATAAAAAAATTGGGAAAGATGATTTTAAAGTAAAAATTTAAGAATATTTTCAATAATTTTTGTCAACTTTGTCACCACCACCGGTCGCAATGTCCTGTAACCGTAGGTTTAATTTTCTTTGTTACAATTTCAATTATTATATCCCTGGAAAAGAGTCTTTCCAACCGCCGAAGCATTTAACTTGTTACACGTCTCTCCTCTTCCCCCCGTTTCTGTCATCCCGAAATAGGTTGCTGACATTTTCCACGCACCGTTTGTACTTTTTCCGGGGGAACAATCCGACAATTCAGGTCAAAATTGAAGCTTCTTTCTGAAATTTAATTAAAATTTTAATTTCCATATCTTTTGGTATTTGCTAGTGTCGGAATCGGAGTTTAGAGTTCTTGATTCCCGCAAAGTTCATCTGATTTCTAGGGTTTGATCAGTCTATGTATGGTAGTGTAGTATCTTGCTGCTTTTAAAATGTGATTCTTGGAAATATTTATCGCTACTTGTCATTGCTTTGGTTTGCTTTCGGTTTATCGATTGTCAGGTTGTTCTGAGGAAAGGGAAGGAATGAAGCTTAGATATATGCCCTTGAGCTAATTATTTTTTGTAATGAGTGATATTGAAGACTTAACTTCACCTTGCATTTCTTTCAATTGGATGCAAGAAGGGTTTTAGTTCTTTTATTGTTTATATCTCTTCGTTCTTGTTTTTTTATCCTTCATCCAATGATATGGGATTTTTGGATGCTATCTTGTATCAGTATAGTTTACTGTTCAATTTTGGGATCCCTCACTGTGCAATTTGGTTTAGTCGGTTGTTGTCAGTTAGTTCTAGATGTTTGGAATTTTAGCGCTGAGATTTCCTCAGGTTTGCATGTGCTTAAATCTTTTGGCTTGATCATCAGACTTATTGGACAAGATTTTGGGTTAAATGCGACTGTGTGATATTTAACTGGCTCTCGGAAGAGGTTATTTTGCCCCCGTACCTCCCTAACCAATCAATAGTGGCTTCATGTCCATTTAACACTATGACATGCCAAATAGTAAAGCATAGGTTCTGTCAAGTTCTATAGCAACAATGTTGGTGCAAAGTATAGAAATCACATATGTGGGACATTTGTTAATGCAAGAGGATGGCCTATGTGTATAACATGGTCATGCAAGCTTCCATCAAGGAGATGGTCTTTGCAACACAATTTTGGCTGAAGTTTCTCTGTTTCGTGACAACTCAAGAAATGAAGTTCAAATACCAATAGATGTGAAGATCGGAAAAATATGTGTTAATTAGTTAATGATACATAGTGGTGACATGCTATGACTCATCTGGAATATAATTGCTGGGATTGAGATTAATTGTCTGAATGGGTTTGAGATAAATTGGGTCATGTTTTTACTTTCACGCTTAGTCAAAGTGAGCCTAAAACTTAATGCAAAATACCCATCTTTAATTTTAATGTGTAGTGGCCACTATGTAACATGTCGGGACAGGTGTGACGGTTAAACCTATGAATTAAGAAAAAGTGTTTTGTAATAGCATGTAGCATAACAGTAACAACCTTTTCTTGTTTCTATGGCCCACATAAACCATTGTGTTCTGAATATTTTGGGGCAAAGTAGAATGCTATCGTAATAGCAATGTGAAATGCAAATGTTAATAGATCAAAACATCCTTGGTATGACATTATCCACAGTTTGAAACAATTAATATGCCATCACTGGCACTGTAATTTATTTGAGATTCCTTGGTGTCTACAAAATTCATGGAGTCACGTGATATGTATGCCCATGTAAGTGGTCAATCCCAAACAGGAGCCTTAGCATATTCAAATTTGATTTCATTTGACTGTCACAATATTTAGCTCCATGTTTGGATAATTTTTCAAGCTGATGATCATGCATACATGCCACGTCTTTGTTTTCATTTTGAGATCTTCTGATGGTTTTTCATTGTTCTGTGACAAAATGTCATCAAGTGCCATAGTTCATTGAAACATTTGTGAATCGTTTTTAAGGACCCTATTTCTGAACAAAAAAGGCTATAATCTTTATTTTTCCATGAGATTAATGATTAGGTACTAATCCATTTTTAATAACAATTTTAAGTTCCATGCATGGTGGTACTTTGTGGGAATTGTTGGCTTCCTGGCTGGATATTGATGATTGCTTTCATAGTCATTATCCATGTGTTCATTTTGCTAATTCTATCATCCATACTAAGCTAGCTGCATATTTTTGTGATAATCTATCTTTATTTTACTAGATGTAATACTATTAGATTAATGATATGTTTTGACTGACTGTTGTATTGTCTTTGCAGGATTCCATCTGGCCTTTGCATATTCTGTCACAGTATAAGAAATTATCATTTCTCTACTGAAATCCAGAGTATTTCTGGTGCAAAAGGAGAGTGTTTCTTTCTTTTGCCTCGATATAGTGGTCTTGGGAGTGGACAGCCTTTTTAATTGATATTAAGTTGAAGATTTAAGTTAACAGGATATTCAGAAACATCCTGGACTGACATATATGCTTTCATTAGTTTGCTGAAGCTTGATGCCCTTTTGTTCTAATAGGATTCACAGTACTCACGGTGTCCTTTCAATGGGATGGAGTGGCATCCTTTACTCTTTCTTTTTCCTTCTGAATTTGGTTGAGTCCTCCAGCAGATCAACGAAAATCTGGTCTCATAACCTGAGTACTGGGCCAACATTTCTCTACAGCTGGACAATCACCAGTGCAGGCATATTTGTACTTGTTGCCCTTGTTCTCTCCACATATCTTATTATTGAGCATTTAGCTGCTTATAATCAGCCGGAGGTTTGTTTTATCTATTGCGAGAATATTATAAATTTCGGGTTTGAAGTTCATTGTTTGCAGTCGATACTGCAAGGAAGTCCTTATGTTTTCCATTTTATTGACTCATTAAATTCACATAAAACATATTTTGATGATTATTATGATAGTCATGTATGTGCCCGAACATAGCATCATTTCCTAAGTTATTGTGTCCTTTGACATTGTATATTTTATGTTTCTTATCATTCTGGTATCTGAAATTGGTAGTCAGTTTTTGATCTGAATCTTTCAGGAGCAGAAGTTTTTAATTGGACTCATACTCATGGTTCCTGTATATGCATCGGAATCGGTATGATGATCTCTGGTTATATTACTTTTTTGTTGTAATCCCCCTCAATATATGAGATTGTCAATCTCATCTCCTCTTGTTGCTCACAAAGCTGTTAATGACACCTTTTGGAGTGAAAGAGCAGAATCGGAGTTTGACCTCCATCTCAGTCTCCCTTTTTATTTCCTAGAATGTGGTTTATGATCTCTAAAGGATTTCATGTTTGTGCCAACTCTATCATCCCCAAAATGTTTGCTATGTATCAGACATGATCAAAAGCATTCTGGAAGCAGTTTGAGTACATTGATATCAACAAGGTGCCACTAAGAAGCATCTGACAATTTCTTGCCTTTCCTATCTGGAAATTGAACACCCATAAATTTTGGATATCTGCTAGTTCTTCCATCGTGTATGGAACATTGTTATGAAACTCTAAGTATGTCCTCTTGAACCCCTTTTCGCCAAAGAAAAGAATTAAGAAGATGATGATGCCAAAAGAAGAACAAATAATTGTCTGTATGTCCAACAAAGTACTTACCAAAAAAAAAAATTTCCAATAAAGTAACCGACACGAAATATTGCTCTAAATAACAACCATTAAGCGTCATGCATTATAGAGCTAAACCAGTAGTGTCATCAAGACAATTGCAATATAGCGTCATGCATTTGTTGTCTTTCATTTGGCAGATTAAATAATGCTAAAATATTTGCCAATCAATAGTGTCATTGCTAGAATCACGGGATTGCTCTTCATTGCAATAGAAAAAGGTCCTGGTATGTCATGGTGATTGATTTTCTGGTGGCAATAGTTGTAGCAGCGGTTGTAGTAATTAGGGTGGCTGTCTCTGAAGTAGAGAAAATCATTTGTAGTTATAAGAGCCGTTCATCATGCAAGTAAGTGGCTGAAGTGGTTGATGATGTGTGATGTTCCTAATTGCTTCAACACCATTGCTAATCTGGTTTTTTGACAGTAATTAAAGCATTATGGGGAAGCAATGCTATTCCAAGGAGGTGCCAACTAGCTTATTTACTGCAGATTTTCAGTTCTACTGTCAAAAGTCTTGCAAGAGTCTCCCTCAAATAAGATGGAGGGAATTTATGAAGTGAGGGGACCAAGCTGTAGCCCTGTAGTTCTCTTTCTTTCCCTGTTCTCCTATGGCCACATGGTAGCACAGCGCTCTACTTCCTATTGCCACTTGATCTAAGGAAAAATCATTTAAACCAATTTCTTTTCATTATCTCGTTCCAAATTTTTGTATGCTCCCTCTCTCCTTCCTATCGCCTCCAACCTTAACAAAATCTCTTTGCCTCACTAATGCAAATGCTCTTATTTCTTATTTGATCTTTTAGAATTACCCGAAGGTCCCAAACCCATTCATTTGTTGAACATTCTCATTTCTGCCGCACTACTTTTTGTGGGTAGTCATTTATTCTTCTAACATTGTGAAACAAATAAATATGATTTCATAAAAAATTTCATTTAACCCTAGATGCATTGGAGGCATTTTGGCTATCAAATGACATAATACTACAGACTCTTTCTGCCCTTAACAACGTACCTTATACCATATGCCTATGGTTAGGTCTTGCCATTGTCTTGAATCAGATATCCATGGTGAATTAATCTATTTTTTAAGAAGTTTTGTACTGTTTTACTAATATTACATGATGGTGACAGTTCCAGTGTGAACTTTACTCTCTAGTTTTATGTATTAAGACTGCATTATCAGTGAACCACATGTGCCAAGGAAGATAACTAATCAAATGGGTCAAGTCTCAATGTTAACACTTGATGTAACCCTATCATAATTGAATAAATTGTATCCACTTATAATTGTTATGGTGGTCATCATCCCTTCATACATATTCTTCCTGGCAATATGTTTACCTGCCCCTTTATTTCCTAAAACTCTCCATCAGTTTCCCAAATCAATAAAAATATAATTCCCGTTTCCTAATTTTTTTTCAGTTAACCTTGCACAAACTGAATAGATTTTGTGATACACTTGTCTTATTCTCCAAAGTACAGTTTCCTAAGTTTCATGTATGCATCATCAACAGTATACTACTGTAAATAGTAGAATTTTATAAGAAAGTGATTCATTTCCAATAGTTGCACTGATAGTGTTGCCAACAATAGATTGTCATTATCCTATGTGTGGTGGGACCTGCCTCTAATATACTTGGTTGGAGGCAATTGTAGCTGTCAATTGTTGGCAATGAATCATGACCTACCCACTTACGGGGGCCATTGACCTGTGTTCAATTTTTATCAACGCCCTTCCCCATTTTACTATTTTATTATGGAAAATAAGCGTGCTATTTGCATTTCTCCCTTATTTTAAATACATGCAAACGAAAGTCCTTTCCCTCAATTACGTCGACTAGGCTTCATAATACTAATTAAAATAAAATTATTTTTAACCCCACTGCTCCACAAGCAGTGCATACTTTTGCATACTGTACTAAAATTTTATGGACATGGAAAAATATCTATTCCTGCCACTCGCTTTTCATTGAATAGCTTCCACATGCCTTTTTTCTAAAAACTTATCATTTTCAATTTGTACACATCTAATATTACCTGATCCCTAATATTATGTGCTTTTTACATATTAATATTATCTGATCTCTACAATTTCTCTTTCTTATTGTACAGTTTTCTGCTTCTCTTTCTCTTCATTTTTATTATAGTTTGGTTGAAAGTTCATTAGATGCTCTTGATCACCTTGATCACTGACTTTCATCGCATATCCTTGTCTTTTGCATTTCACAATTTTCATCATTCCTAATTTTTGCTTTGTTTTATAACCTTTTTTTTTTTTTTTTGCTGTGTAGACATCCTTATTCCACACCAGAACTTTCTTTACTACAGGCACCTTTTCCAATTGATTAAGACTTTGTTTTCTATATTATTCATATGATTATTTGTCTTTTTCCTTGAACTCTTGGTGTATTGATTTTCTTTCTCTACCCAAATGTGTTCTTTCTTCCACAATGTTTACATTCTTTTCATTTATTCTCTGCATTCCCCTTAGGTTCCCATTTATCTAGTGTGTTTACGTAAGTGCTACATTTTGTCTCTCCCATCTCTTAATTCATATTTAATGCCAAAAGCCTTTAAACAGTTAGATTCTATCCTAGAATAAGTTACAATCCCAACAAGACTGTCTATTCAATATTCTTGTTAAGATTAAAACTTTTCTTTCGAAGGGTAACTTTGTCTGCTTCTTGATGATTCTGCTCTATATAGTGCCCTAAATTAGCTCATGTTCATTTTGTGGCTTTGAATATTGCTTCTTAGCAGCTAATGTGACTTTCTTCCTGGAAAGCATTGGGGATTTGTCAAACATGAGTATCTTGTTTAACTTTTTTGCAATACTTTATTCTTGCATTATTGATGTTGTTTCCATGTCAATATAGATTTTATGGTAGAGATTGCAATGATTTTTTTTCCTATGTTGTTGAACTCCCGTTATTATTATTATTATTATTATTATTTTGCAGTTCTTATCGCTGTTGGATTCAAAAGCTGCATTCAATTGTGAAGTAATCCGTGATTGCTATGAAGCCTTTGCATTATACTGCTTTGAGAGATATCTGATTGCTTGCTTAGGTATTTAAAGAGGCTATAAAAGTTCCTCTCCTGCTCTCCTTATTTTCTAATGATCTTTACTATGTGTTTTGTGTAATTGTTTGCTTGACAATTATCAAGATTGTTGGTTTTCCACGCTGATTTCCCTTCATGCATGGATGCCATTCTTTATCTGACAAGAGGTGGATTGAGAAATTCCTTCCTCTCTATGTATTTATTAGTGAGTTTTATTTATGCATTCTGCATGTTGATACCTTTAAAAAAGAATAGGAAACATTATGCTTCTACGTCTATTGCCCTATGGGCTGCATGTAGCAAAGATTGGAAGGAAAATGCTATGCATCATAATTATTTTGAAAATGTTACGTCATGATCAATAATTGATTTCCACCACGGTTCTTTAAAAAGTTTTCTTTTAGGTAAGTAAAAGATTGCTTTACTTTGCCTTCAAAGCCAAAAAGATAGCTTGGGCATGCCAAATTAACAAAAAATAATTTCTGAAGATATCCAAATCTACAAAACAGGAGAACAGACTACTATAGTGCATTAACCAATATGGATGATCCCATTTGCAAATTCAAGTCAAATGTAAAGGATGAGTCGGTCAGGACGCCGAATTTACCTCAACCCTCAGCCATCCCTCTTTTTCTAAATGTTACATTCTGTGTTTACAAACAGTCCTCTGCTATTACATGTCCTTCTGCCGTTAGTATGTGTGACGGAATGGATTTTTTTTTCCTCAAAAGCTTCTGTCAAAACAGAAACACAATTAACGGGACTAAAATATAAGGCAAGACTCCTGCAGAACTATCGGCAGAGTCTCCTTTATAATTGGATGTAAAACCTAAAATACAACCTGTATGATCATCCATTTCAAGCATATAGCTATCAATCATTCACAATTCTTCCTAAAATATGTATACACAGGATCACATTATCCATCCATAGCTACATTAACGATTCGATAATGAGATGCCATCTAGGACCTGTACAGTATATCCAGAGTTTAGAGCGGAAGTTAAACTAACATCCAGCAGAAGCATAGCTTTTCCTTTTTACAATCATGCATAACATATGCTTTTCGTACAAAAATTCACATGTTCTCGGACATCAATAAATATGAGATCGGTACACAAAATCACATTTCCAACTAAGTATTTGTATCCACAAGCTCTTCAAAAACAGCTCCAAAATACTCTAGGTCCTCAAAAGTCTTTAGGAACTTCTCTTTGATTACTCTTTTTCATCAGTTAATAACTCTACTGTCTCATTTGGAAGGGAAAAAACAATAAAACAGTGAGCCGAGGCCCAGCAAGGTACATACACATGAGCAGTAAAATAGTGATGCAGAACGGTCATCTAACTATGCATAAACAGAACGGTTAATCAGAATATAATCCAGGAAATAGAGAAAACGTACTTTGACGGTATTAAACTTCAGAATCAGAAATCAGTAGTCGGTAAACAGTAATTAGTAACCGTTAATTAGATAACGAAAAACGGTAAGCAGTAGTCGGTGTACAGTATTCAGTAAACTGTAAACAGTCATTGATACTCGGTAAATGGTAAACAGTATTTCGTAATCGGTAATCGATACGATAAACGGTACTTCATAATCGGTACGATAAACGGTAAACGGTAACATAACATATCGGTAATTGACCTTGCCAGTATATCCTACTAGCTGAGGGTAATCGAGGATAGATTGTGTTCACTCCACACAATCCAAGGCCTGTGGCTGTAATAGGGGTATCCTATCTCACAGGATCGGTACGGTATGCCACCCGAAGGTAGGCCGATAACAGTAATTCCTCCTGACTGTAACGTCCCGAGGGTAGGGCGGACCACAAATAACTCCATGGACTGAGTTATCCTCGATTACCACTGTAAAGTCCTAAGGCGTGCCGAAGAACCTATCCGGGCTGTAGTCAGTCCCGAGTCCCAAAATAACTGTAACAGAAACCATCTCTTTATCGAAAACCCCTTTTTCGAAATCAGACTTTCACAATATACTGTCAGCTAATCTTTAAATCTACATGAAAATTTCGTCGGTATAAGCTTGTACATATTTTCGAAAACAAACTATACAGGAAGCTTCATCTCGATGTCAATTAACTTTCATATAACAGAAGTTACGGTTAAAACTCATCAAAACCTCTTCATTTTCGGACATAGGGCTTCGCCAAAACCTTCGGACTCAAATCGATCTCTAACATGTACTTGTTTCATGAAATTAATGTCATAGA
>JAOVVI020015961.1:0-11028 GCA_028571085.2 Nepenthes alata
AAGATTTTATAGTATAGAATTGAACTATTTGTTTAAATTTCTTTATCATATAAGATGTAAAAAGAGATAAATATATATAATATTTTATGATAATCAGTGATCTATAATTGACAAACATAAAAATTAACATGATAAGACAGACCGAAAAGATCACTAGTGCTCCTCACAATCTTCATGGCACACTTTCTGGTACAGATAGTCGAATATTATTGTGGAATCAAGTCAAGAAAACCAAAAAAGTCTAGTTTCCCAGAAAGAGAAGTATGGAGGAGATGATGGACTCTAAGCACATTAATAGACCGATGAAGCATAAGCTATCCGAGGAACATTTTTATGCCAAAACAATCTAACTAGCAAAATATAAAATAGATATATTTGGACCCTAAAGTCATAAATATAAGTAGCAAAACGGTCTTAATCCAAGTTAACAGAATGTAATATTGAGATGATTTTGTTAGAATATATAGATTATTAGACAACTAATACTAGTAAACTATCTGCCAAAGCAAAAAGCTTTTATGTAGTAAGTTCCAAATGATTGCCTCGTCTAAAGAAGTAACCGTCTAGAAGCGTGTAATCAAAAAATCGGCCTAGACAAAACACTATACTTCCAAAATAGAGGTGCTGATAGATAGAAATATTAATAATCTTAGCAATTAAACAGAATTAACACCAAAGTCAACAAGGATAGTGCTAGTTGATTCACCATATTAATGACACATAAATGCATCGAATAAAGAATCGGGCAAATAATTTTTCATAATAAACTAGAATCATTACGCCCTTGAATTATAATTATGTCTCATAAAACCTTTATTTACTTAGAATAATTATGATGATAAAATAAATAATTAGATAATAAATAACTACAGAATTTAAAAAATTAAATTCTTAGCAATATCATAATCACCTGTTAAAATAAAAGACTGTAACATTTAAATTTACAACCAAAGTATTATTTAGCTTGTTCTTTTAAGTAACCAACTTCTTTTAAAAACACCTCGAGGCAGAAGTTTGTCCCCTCAAAAGCTTTTTTTTCTCATTTCACTCGTTTTTAATTTGTACAACAAATAATAAATAAAAAGGCCCAATCTATATTTTTGATCCCTTAATTTGGTTTGTGATATGTTGAATTTGAGTTAAAAATTTTAAAAACCTGATTTAAAGTTTTACAGATTGAATTTTAATACACAATACATATAAAAATATATAAAATAAATAAAAATATTGAATAATATATGAATTTACATGTTAATTCTATCTTTATAATGTATTTGAATAGATGATGGTGATGAGATGATTTTATGTTGGTTGTTAAAAATGATCATTTAGGCTGAAACTTTAGATCTTACTCATTTAGGTTAAAGTTGAATACTAATCCATACTTTTATGGTACCAACTTGGAATGAAAAAAATGCATTTTTTTTGGCAAAATTATATAGTAAACAAATAATATTAGATCAAGTAAAAAAATAGAATCTCAGAATTTAAAATTCATTGATTAAAAACATAAAAAATTGAACCTCAGGAACTCGAATCTCAAGATTAAATAATTAAAAAACCCATTCTTTAAATCCTGGAGAATTACATTTTATTTCGGGTTTTCAAATAGTAAGAATAATTTTTGTGATTCTAAATAGTGAGACTGCAATCATGTGATTATTTTTCAAACTAGATTTTGCAGATAATTTCAAAAAATAATAAATTGTTCAGTAGTTTTTTAAATATATTAAATATAAAAAATTTTGAAAAATAGCCCAACTTATAAAAATAGAGATTTTGTGTTTCAAAAGAACATTGTTTTTTGGTTGTTCTTCTTCCAAATTATATTGACAGGTTCTACTGCAATCAATCAGACAAATCGAATTAAAAAGAACATAATCGTTTCGCATGCATTTAAATCGATTAATACAACAAAAAAAATTCCTTTTTCTCCGTCATTTTGTAGTTTTTTTTTTTTGATGATTTTTCACAGTAGGTGAAAATTTGCTTGAGACGACGGCCAAATTTTGATTGTTGGTATGACCCAATGCAATCTGATTAGGGTAAAAACGAGGCAAAGCCTACCCATTTTCAACCCGGATGGTCACCCAGGTTAACGACTCTCTCTCTCTACACTCTGGATTGAAAAGCCGATAAAAGGCCTGGACGGATGAGCTGAGAAGGAATACATCAACTGAAGAGAGGAAGAAGAAGCAATGGCAACGGTCTATTTCTCTTGCTTTCATTCCATTTCAAATTCTTACTTCCTCATTCCCCCTAAGCTACTTCTGACATGTCAGAGTCAAAGTAAATGCAAATTGGCTGATAAATTCATAGCATGCTCGTCTATTTCATCAAGACCCACTTCACAAATCGGATTGTGCAAGAGGGATATACTTCTCTTTGGATTTTCTTCATCCCTGAATTTCTTCTTCCCATCTTCAGGTAAAGCTAATTTTGCATGCCTTTTCAGATTTACCGATGTTTTTCGTGAATATTAGCTAGAACCCACATTTTAGTAGCCATTGGTTAAATCGGAAAGCGTATGAAATCATTTTTGAGTCTGGGCTTATACGGTGATCCCCTTTTAATTCATTGGGAACGAGGGCTTAGGACCTTCTTCGCGTTCTCACTTAGTTTTTGACCGGAAACTTATTAACTGTGTTCAAATTTAATATTCAAAGTCCTCTGTCCATGTATTTTTGTTATCCAATGAGATTTGAATACAAAAATGAGGCAATGGGGAAAAATAAACGGGAGAAGCATGCTAAAGTATAATTGTCAAACAATGAAACGCCTCTGTTGTTATTTGTCTGTTTCTATTTAAAATTTTCCTTATTCTGTTAGGTTTTAAGCCACTCCCTTATTGGTATCACAACAAATAGACAAATTAATCTGAAAGGACATGTATCTTCATGCGTGGAATGCTCGGGTGGAGAAGTCAAGCAAGGGTCGCGCGATATTCATGTGAGAGTCGGTTGAGGGTCGGTCAATGGCCGTTCGGGTGACAAAGGATATTGAAGAATCATGCGATGTTTGCGTAAAAGTCGGTCGAGGATCAATTGAGTGGCGCATGATAAGTGCTTGAAGAAAGCACGTGCGTTGTTTGCCTAAAAGAGTAGCGTCTAATGAGCGCTTAAGGGGTACATGTGCATGGTTTGTCCAGAAAGGTCACCCCTGATGTGCACTTAAGGGGCACTTGTGAGTCGTTTATCCAGTGAGCTCATCCCTGATGCGCGCCTGAGCAACGCTCGTGCCCAATGTTGCTATAAAGTCGCATTTGATACAATTTTAGGATATCTATATTCATTTTGCTGCACAAAGAGTGCTGCACGAAAAGAGTTAAGAGAGAAAGAGAGAAGCAAAAGAGGTTCGACATCTGATTGAGGTCTAATTTAAATTACGTTCTTCGCTAAAGTCAGATACGTTAGTCTAGTATTGTTTTCTAATACGTATTATGGTTTAGTTGCTCTTTTGCTCGATATATTTTTCTCTTGTGAGTTGTTATATGTTTTGTAGTTATGTTCAATTGGTCATTCACTTGAATTACAGGGAAAAGATTTCAGATGAGGTTATATTTTGTCCAATGGTTTTTCCTTTAAATTGAAAGGGTTTTTCACGTTAGAATTATTGTGCAACTTTGTGTTCCTTGTATACAGGTGTTTGGTAGTTGACGTTTGATAGGCGCATTTGGAATTGCTCCGCTGCGCCGGTTGTGCGTATTTTGGCCGAATCCCAATGCATTTAGCTCATTTAGATTACATATATCTGACAGGCCATAATAAATTTAGAAGGAAAAAGTAAAAAAGAAAACCATGGAAATTTTGTTCCATTTGTTGTCATATGTACCTCGGAATATTTCATTGAACAAAACTAGACCAAACCAAGTGTTTTTTTCCCCAAAAGAATTCTATACCATTGATGGCTATTTTGTTTTCTAGCTTCAACTGTGCAAAATTCTATATCATTCTATACCCTATTATGCCTTCAAACATTTCTTAAGCTTCCGCTACCTCTTCTATAACGATTCTCTTTTGAAACCTCATATCTTCTAAAAGAAATAATAAGCAGTCTTATTTTAAATGGCCAAAATAGGCACTTCGTTCCTCAAAAGAGTTTACAACCTCAAGTTACCTCATGGGGAGGTAGCCTCACCCATGAATTCCTGCTACGGTTTGAGCAGCTAATAGTTTCCCTCTTTTTGCTCCCTTGAATCCATTTGGTAATCTAAATACTCATTTTGGACAATTAAACCTTCTCGAACTGTTTCTTTTTAAGAGCAAAAAAAAAATTTTGCTAAAAATAACATATGCAAAAAAGAACAAAAGACCTTGCATGCATAATGGGTCTTGAATAACTATTTCTGCATTTCTCTGGTCAAATCCCCCCACATTAGGTGAGAGTAAGGATAAGCTCACTTGTAAGCTAGCAAGGCTCTTGGATTATGGAACTTTAGCTTTGGCTGGTTGTGATTCTTGATCTCTCTCAATTCTAAAATCTAGGATTTGTCTTTTGTTGATGCCACTGCAATTTTTTCCCATAGACATCATTACAATTTTATTTAGACTTATGTTACCATACATCTATCTCAACATTTTTCACCTCACATTGCAACTTCTTGAACCTATGGGGTACATAAGAGTGCTACACGCAGCTCGAAATATCATCACTTGTCTAATACCCACCTTAGAGTATTTTTCTTTGAGATTCCATGATATATTCTTGTCACAACCTAAAGATCTTTTTCAATTTTCATCCCACCTTGATCTTGTGAAGATGTCCTTTTCAATTGTATCATCTTTTTTGAATCCTCTGGCCAAAATACTTGAGATAGACTTTATTTGATAGCCTTCCAACCTATGCTTTCTTGCCTTAAAAATTTGTGGAGAACAAGTTGAGCTTGTTTTGTTGAAGGCTTTTCCATAAAAATAAAAAATCTCAGAAACATCTTCAAATATGGCTATTTTTCAAGATTTAACTGAAAATTTGAAAGCTCAAAGAATTTATCAAAATGATATTTTTAATAATTTTTCTATGGTAAAAAAAAGTTACTTCACAATTTTTTAAATTTAGTTTGTATTTATACCAATCTTTTAAGAATTTTGAAGATAGACCGTTGTCTTATAAGCTTATAAAGATAAGTATATACCGAATTGGAAGTCATATTTATTATATATTGAGAATTTACTCTGAAAATATTAAAATGATATTTTTAATAATTTTTCTATGGTCAAAAAAAGTTGCTTCACAATTTTCTAAATCTAGTTTGTATTTATACCAATCTTTTAAGAATTTTGAAGATAAAAACATTGTCTTCTAAGCTTATAAAGATAAGTATATACTGAATTGGAAGCCATATTTATCATTTATTGAGAATTTACTCTGATTTCATAATTAATATTGTCTGCATTTTATCCTTTTTCATTAGAATTGTTTAACAATTTTGTGTAGGTTTCTATTTGGTATAAATGATAAGTTTGCTTTGTTAAAGGTGGTCATTAATTTCAAGTTGTATTCACTTGATAAATGTGGTCATCATTTCTACATTTAGATTATTGTCATATATTTTTAAAACATAAAATTTATCTTTTATGTGCCATTAATTTAATGACAAAACTAACCTAATTACGTTATTAGTAATTTAATTGTCACGAAAAACAATCATTAATAACTAACTTGACTTATTGACAATTAACTATCATAAGTAATGCTGCAATCAAACAAGTATTACTGTTTTTATACTTGACTCATTTATTTGGTGATTTCAAAATGAGGTTTGAGTTTGGCCTATAAACTTCATAAGTTAAGCTCAAAAAATTGAGCTCAAGCTTTTAGCTAAGCTATGACAAATTGAATTCGAGTAGTTCCTTTTATTATTCCGTGATATACAAAGTAATGCCTTGTTTAATACTTCTCCTCACAATGAGCTCAGAAAATAGGCTCTATTTAAGTTGCTAAGATGCTTGATTCAAGCTCAAATAAATCTCAACTAACAATTTCCAGCATCAAGTCCATGAATACGAGCAATGCTATTGCTACTTGAAGTACGGTACGGTTCCGGTGTTTTCTGAGTATAGCTGATTTTTTGTCACTTGAGTACTATGTAAGATTTTTTGATACTGATGAATGCCTATTAATAGGAACAAATTAACTATACTTTAATTCATATGTGTCTAGGATTTCGATTCTATTTGCAAATTGTAGAATGGCTGAAAAGGATTCATACAATTGACCCTGTTTTGTAGTGATGTAAGACTTAGTTTTTCTCATTATCATCATTGTCAGTTCTTCATTATGAGATATACCTATTGGGAATACAATATTTTTTGAATGAAGAAGATAACCACCCCAAATTATACTTATTAATTCTCCACATGTATTTAGCATATCAAATGGTGTCAGACTACAGCTGAAAAAAATAAAAACCTAATCTGCCACTGCCATTCTCTGATCATGAAGTCAGGTCCTGGAAATCCCCTAAAATTATCGTAATAAAATCCATAATTTTTTATGCTGCAACCTCATAAAATTATCATTTTACAAGCAAATGGACTTAAACCTCTTCTCACCGTTAAACAATATTAAAATTTTCTCCATTTTACACTGGACAAGGACACTAGGATCCACTCACATGATATTGTATCATTTGCATGATAGCGTATCATTTTCCGAACAGTCAATTTTGCTAATTTTTGTAGGAACTTGCACTGAGGAGGATCTGAAAACAGCTGAATTAGTTGATGATATAAATGCCTACACCTATTTATTTCCGGTGGAGCTTCCTGCAAAAAAGTTCTCCTTTAAATGGTATGGGGGTTCTATTTGTAAGATGATTCATTCAGGTTGTAGAATAACTTAGCTTTATCTTTCGTAGAAAGAAGCAGAAAGATGTGAATTCTAATAACATTGTGAAATATAACAGAGCATTTAGAAATTGTCTGTCTAATTTTGAGTTTTATAGCATAGGCGCTGTTTGCCATAATTTCAAATATTGCACTATAAGTTAGAACTGGAAAATGGATAGCTACTCTTACAAGTACGCAGACTTTTAGATTCTGATTAATTTGAATCGTTGTCTTGAATAAAATACTTATTTTATAAATTCTCATATGCAATATTAAAGGGAACTTTGCAGCACCGTTTTGTTGTAATGGATGATGTGGTGTAGGTCAATGAATTTTTTCTCATATCATTTTGTTGCTATAGGTCAATGTATATCCAAGATATAGATGATATCTCAAAGAAGTTTCCATTAATAGTGAAATAGGATTAGGGGAATATCATTATGCATGCAATATCCTTCACTTTGTTCTTTTCCCTGATGCCGTTCCTCAAAACTTTCTTATTTATATGAATTTATCTCTTTAGGTTGTACTTGCTATGGCATATAAATGTGTATCCATCCCTTAATCTCTTTTTCTAACTAATCTATTTAGTTGTCTTGTTGGTCACCATTTTTTGTCCTCCAAATGTAGGAGCCTCACTCTATTTTCATATGATTTGAAGGGTGGAATCCAGAAAGCCAGAACGATATTCATCAGCTGCTCCCCTGTCCCGTAAGTTTACTTAATCCTGACATCCATCTTTCAAGGCTGATTCTTAGCTTATATGTATCTACATCTCTATTTTTGATTCTTAGTGTTGATTTTATGCATCTTTGAATTTAACACTATGGATTGCATTGAATTTGTCCCAGCTGATGCACGATTGCGTATTGTCTCTGAGCGTGTTGACATTATTGATAACCTCATTATTTCAGTATCGGTGAGTCCATTAAAACTATATACTTTGTAGCGTTAGGTTTCATTTCTCTTACCAAGTTTGATGATTTTACATCTTTACAGATAGGCCCCCCTAATTCACAGTTTTTGAAATCGAAAGACAAGTGTACATGGAATGCAAGAGATGTGGCTGATTCTGTCCTTTCTGACAAGTCAGCGTTGGTAATTTCTTTTTCCTGTGTGCTTCACTTTGTGCATAATCAGGGAGGATGGGAAGGCAACAAAACAACGAAGAATGAGCATCATCTTCAAATTTCAAGTTCTCCTTATAATTGAGTCTTGAGCCAGATGCTAGGTCAATATATTTGAGACAGATATTATGATCGAAGATCCTGAGTACCATTATCATATCTGTTACAGTGTTAGCTTTATTCTTGCTTGCTACAAGCATGCCATGCATTTTCTTTGCCTTTTCCTTTTATATATATATTTTTTTCAAGGGGCGGGATGAGATGCACAAATGACCTGTTGCTGCAGTGGAATGAATATAAGACCCTGGGGGGGGGGGAGAGTGCTCATGTGGGCCTGGTGTTGTCTTCTGTTCATTTTAATTGTACTTTTAATGGGCTCTGACTTTGACGTTGGCTGGTGAAGTCGATACTTTCTCTTTTTAATTCTTTTTCAATAAGCAAATGATCATGCACGCATTTACACATGAAATGTATGGAGCCAAAACTGCACGCACAATGAGATAGCATGATTGGCAAAAGCAAGTTAATATAAAAAAATTCTTCGTTACTGGAAGTCCCAGCAAGTTTGTCAACTGTCAAGCCATCTTACCTTTGCATATGCCAAGGGAATTCAGCTTCGTTGCCCTAGCATCATATTCTTTTGAGCTTGACCATGTACTCCTAGGTCCTAGTTTATACTAACTCTCTGTTTTGTTGTGCTTGTGTAGAGAGTCACCTCAAGTCAGCGTATGGCTGAGAGCTCTGTTCTTGATGCACATTCTACTGAAGTAATACTGCCTTTTAAAAAGTGTCATTTAGTAGTTTATCAATGTGGAATTTTATGGTGACTTTGTGCTCATGTTTTGTAAGAAATTGTAGAGTTTGTATGTTTTTGTTCGCAGATTGATGGTGAACCTTACTGGTACTATGAATACTTAGTCCGCAAGTCACCTACAAAATCTGTATGCCTTTTCCCTTTCTGAATCTTATACAAGGACCTTATCTGTTCTATGATATTGCTCTAATTTTAGATGTGGATCAATCAGGTTCAGGAATCAAACATTTATAGGCAATATGTTGCTTCCACAGCTGAGCGAGATGGTATGCCCCCATGCTTCATATTTCACTCCTGTCATGCTTCTACTAAAATTGTTTATGCGCATGTATCATATAACAAGTTCTTGAAAGCTTCTTGTTTATTCCAACATTTAATTAGAGAAAACAAAAGGCACCCAAATGGCCTTTTGTTGTCATTTCCCCTAGATACGTACAAGTGTGAGCTCTCAGAAGAAGGCTAGCTTAAGGGCCCTAACCTACATGGCTGATCCGACCTATCATGAAGGAAAAAAAACAAGAGGGCGAAAAAGCAAAGTAAAGAAATGGCACGTTTTCTACGAGTTTAATTGAAAAATGGGAGGTTGAATGTTTTGAAAGATGGAGAAGACTATGGAAGAAACTATCAGTATCAGGGCCTCTAATACTGATATTTCTTCATAGAGTTATTTAATCACTATATGCAGCCGTATCAATAATGTATCGGCCAATATTCAGAATATCAAATAATACATCCAATATATATATTTTTGATTTATTGGCTGATATTTGTTCTCGGGTTCCGATTTTAATAAAACTTTTATTCCGATACTGATATGTACTACCTGATACGTATAATATTTTCGTCCATGAAAAACATCCTTTCCTAGTCCTTTTTATGATATTGTGATTGTATTTTGTTGTGAACCCAACTCTAACTCATGAACATAAATTGCAGGTTATTTGTACACTCTTAATGCTTCTACTTTAAGCAAGCAGTGGAACATAGTAATCTCTCTCTTCCCTTCACTTACTGGCACTCATATGTTCTATTTGAGCCAGTGCCCACGCTCCCTTCTAATAGCCAGAAAGTCTGCCTCTGCCTTATATATTTTCTTTTTCATCTCTTTTCACACTGTTCCTTAGCTTGGATAATGGAGGAGAGCTGTGTTAGATAGCGACACTCAGCATGAATCTTTGCTGCATTTGGATACCTTAATTTGTATTTAGCATATGGCAATGAAAAGTGGGCAGTCCTAGGCTATGGCATTGCTCAGAAATAATATGGTGTTTTGGGTGATACAACATCAAATATGCAAGGGGGTCTCCCACTACTTCATACATAGCACATAAAAAAATAAAAGAGAGAGAGAAATAACAAGAATAGTGAATCAGAGATAGCGTGTGAATTTTTTTGTGCCTGGTGAAAAGGAAAGCGAAAGAACAGGGTGGGACCATATGCTTCTGTTCAGTGTTACTTTCATTAATTTATGACATTAATGAAAGGTAAATGGAATGTGTGCTCATGCTGCTCAAGTAAGGTTACTTTGGAATCTCAACTTGAAATTTTGGTAAGTTAAGGAGAATAAAATTTGTAGGAGGAGATCCAAATGCCAAGGGAAAATATCATAAAAGGAAAAATATCAAAAATTATGTCAACTTTTTACTTTTTTTTCTTAATTATATTTGCAACTTTTGTTTTCCCGATTCTATTCTCATCATTTATTTTGTCCCAATTCTATTCTATGCAAAACATTTTTCCCAAGTCATTATGTATGTATGAAAACTCTAAAATTAACATTTATTTTAAGTTTTTTTTTTATACTTTCAAAATTTTTTTGGAATCACATGTATATTTTCATAAGGCTCGAACTGTTGTTATTTCGACTTATATTTTTTGTATAGAATCTAATTGTTATTTAAAAATTTGAAAATATAATGGATGAAAATAATAGTTGAGAATAGAATTAAAAAAAAAATGAAAGTTGATAGTAGACATGGGAAAAAAAGGAGGGAGTTGATTGTATTTTTTTATAACTTTTCCTATTATGAAGCTACGTGGCGTGCCTAGAATTTTCTCACTTACTTACCAAGGGTTGAAACATAGCAAGAAGGAAAGGTATAATATGCTAAGTGAAAATTATTGGAATAGGGAAATGGAGGCCAAAATGAGTCATGACATATGATCTTAGATTTTGCTATAATAAACTTGTTGCTATACTTGCTTTTAGCAAAAGAGTGATGAATTAACCAACTATTTATAAAATGCTAAGGATAGTTGT
>JAOVVI020015962.1:0-11028 GCA_028571085.2 Nepenthes alata
AACGGGCAGGTGGAGGTCACAAACGGCACGATCTTGCATGGACTCAAGACTAAGGTAGAGTATTCCGAGGGATCATGGGTACACGGGTTGCCGTCCGTTCTCTGGT
Source organism: Nepenthes alata (assembly GCA_028571085.2). Lineage (NCBI taxonomy): Eukaryota > Viridiplantae > Streptophyta > Magnoliopsida > Caryophyllales > Nepenthaceae > Nepenthes > Nepenthes alata. The sequence continues at coordinate 107 of JAOVVI020015962.1, forward strand.
TATACAAGACGACGCCTAGGGAACCCAGGAGGGAGACCCCCTTTAGTCTCTGCTATGGGGTTAAAGTGGTCACCCCAATAGAGGCAGGCCTCATGAGTCTGCGGGTAGGATACTTCAGTTCGACCAACAATAGTCAGAGGCTTAGAAAAAACCTCGACATACTCGAGGAAGTGTGTGACCAAGCAAGGCTAAGGGTAGCGACATACTAGTAGCGAGTTGCCCGCTATTACAATAAGAAGGTAAAAGCGCGACAGTTCGAGGTAGGGGACCTGGTACTAAGAAGCATGGAGGCCACGGGGAAAAGCGCTGAAAGAAACAAACTCTCCCCGAATTGGGAGGGGTCGTTTATGGTCTTTGCCATCCTTCGGGGCGGGGCCTACAAGTTGCGCACCCAAGAGGAAAAGGTGGTACCCCGAACGTGGAACGTCGCAGACCTCAAGAGATATTACCAACAATGAACGTTGCCTGCAGTCCAAGTAACCTCCCAAATCTAGGTTGTCCTTAAGCCAAAGTGAAACGACCGTTTCGCCGCTTATAAAAAAACTCGGCTTCGTCCGAGCGGTCAAAGAGGTTGTATTTTAAAATTCGGATTCGTCCGAGCAGCCCTAGAGGTTGTATTTCAAAAATTGGTCTCGTCCGAGCGGCCGAGGAGGTCGTATTTTAAAACTCAGATTTGTTCGAGCGGCCTAAGAGGTCATATTTCAAAACTCGGCTTCGTCCAAGCGGCCCAAGAGGTCGTATTTCAAAACTCAGTCCCGTTCGAGCGGCCCAGGAGGTCATTTTTGAAAACTTGTATTTGTTGAAGTAGCACAAGAGGTTGCATGAAAAAATGCTCAGGCGTTAATCGAGCGCGAGGCTAACTCGATTAGCACAATGACCTGCCATGACCAAACACTCTACAAATCCGAGTGGGGGAATCAAACACTTGGGCTTAAAATAAATGTCCATTTTATTCATGTACACAGCATATGAACAACACAGTAAAAAAAAAAAGGAGAGATAAGGAGAGCTCTATAGCAGCTAGCTCTCGGAGGGACCTGGCGGATGGGTGGTCCCATGGCGGATGGGCGCCCTTTTTCATGTGGTTGAGAAGCCTCTGCCTGGCCTGAATTCCCCAGCTACTCGGAAGGTCGAGGATCACCCGATGGTCCAGGACGTGAGGATTCGAGAAATGGCCTTTCTGCGACGCCATACACGTCCTCTGGGCATGTGGCGCTAGCATTCCGAGGATCTAACACGGCCATTGGGAACCGCGGATATAGCAACCACATCAGTCGGCGGCACAAATTGATGCCGTCTCAGTACTTGCTCTCCAGCACAGGCGCTATGTCCACGACTTTCACTTATGTCCTCAGCGCTTCCTCTACCTGGAGGTTCCTGTCTCGGAGAAGCTCATATTGGATCTGTTGAAGCTTCAAGGTGTCCTCGAGAGAGGCAATCTTCTCATTAGCCTCAGCAAGCTCAACTTGCAGGTATTGGCTGCCCTCTCTAGCAACCCTCAAGGACTCTATCTTTGAACAGGCCTGGGCAACATCGCCAATGAGCTGGTTGAGGTTCCTGGCTAGATCCTGGAACTGCAAGAAAAGGGAAGTTCATTAAGGCATATGCGACAGAGAAGAAGGTAGCTGGAAAAATAGTGAAGTACCCTAGAGACGAGAGAGTCGTGGCATTGAGCACCCTCTCCCGTAACCTCGGGATCCAACGGCTTAGCTGTAGGCACCGTATGAACCTCAACCACGGCCTTGGGTGAGAGACCATCAGAAACCGGAAGCTCAACAACTTCAGGGGGCTCTGAGGCCGTAATCTCAACCTCGTCGCCACTTAGGATCTCGACGGTATCCTTAATAGGGGCGTCGATGGTTGGCTCCACTCCGCAGGCCTCCTCAACCTCAGCAGCTTCCACGGCTAGAATAGTTAGGATCGTTGCCGCTTCCTCGTCTTGATTGTCCTCAGCCCCCCCATGATCTCCAAAACACTAAGGTCCTTGGATGGACGACCAAGAAAATCTGAGACCTCACCAATGATGTCGGCAAGAGAAGAAGGTCCAGGAACCTCAGACTACACGGTGGGTTCGACTACCAAACCCCTCGATCTCCTGACGTGAGGCGCGATCACGGCATCATCATCGTCGGACAAGGAGTACTCGACAATTGACATTGGACGCTTTGAAGCCTTAGTCCGATGATTCTTCTGTAGCCACTCGGACGGCTCTTTGATTGTAGGAGAACTCCCCTTCTTCCTCAGTTTCTTTTTTTTTCTTCTTCTTTGCAGAAGCAGCAGCATTGGAATCCTCGGCCATAGTCACCCACTTGTCATTTGCCAAGTTCTCGAGCATCAACTAAGTGTTTCGTTTGCCTACATTGAAGCTGCCAAGGTTGGCCATCACCAAGTCCATGACGGCTTTAGCAATCTCCCTCTCCTCCTTGGTAGCATCAGAGTAGTGCTTGCTCGCCACGTTTTCCCATGTAAGGGAGAGGGACCAGTTCTTCCGAATGACCAAAAAGAAAAATTTATCCTTCCACCTTTTGGTAGAGTCAGGGTTTTCTCCGCTCATGATAGCGAACTCCAGACGAGGAGTCATGGTGATCCAGTCTAGGTTATGAGTAAAGCGAAACATGACCTTCACCATGGACACCTCAAGCACTTTCTTATGGTAACGTGCGAATACACAGAGAGAAACCAGGTACCTGACGACGTTGGGCTGAAACCTTGCCAACGGAATGCCCAGCTCCATCATAATGTGATACAGCTCCAGAGGGATTAGGAAGCGAAGCCTACCCTTGAGATAGACTTCGTACACAGTGATAAAGCTGTCAGGAGGGCTGCACGCTCTCTCAGCAGCTCCAGGAACCACCATCGCCACTGAATCCGGAATGTTGTACTTCGTACGAATGGCCTCGAGATCTTTAAGGGATAGAGAGGAAGCAATTTCCTTAACCCTAAGAGCCATGGGAGTAGAAGAAGGATCTCTGCGGGAACAAGAAAAGAGGAGTGACGGCGAAGGGATTTGGGAAGAAGAAACGGTAAGGGATGCGCAAAATGAAGGAGGAAGAAACGGAGAAAAGAAGGCAACTTAAAGGAATTTCAAAATGTGAAACAACGCCCTCATCATAACCCTTGCCACGCGTCAGTAGCCCATACGCGGGGAAAGGTCGTGGGTTTTGGCTTCCCGAGGCAACGTCACCTCAATTAATGGTGCATTTAATACTTTGTAGAAACCCAAACGGCGGCGCTAGGTGGGTCTCGGACTAATAAGAAGGCCTCTGACGGATGTGAGAGGACTCCTTCCATCCAGGTGCGACGCCCGCGGACTGCCACTGTAGAAGAGTGCTTTCCAGACATGTCAAACGGTTGAGGTTCTCAAACCCTTTGACATGGGGGGCTAATGATGGGTCCCGGCACCCAGGGGCCAGAAAGAAAGGTCCAAAAAGTTAAGTCCACGAACCAAGAGGCTTACGAGGATGATTCGGCCCAATAGGCCCAAAGATAGTCCTTCACGTCCCAAGAGGCCCAAGAAGCCTAACTTGCCTAAAAGGTTAAGTTGGCCTCAGAAACCCGAGAACATGGGCCAGCATCCCAAGAAGTCCAAATGGCTACAATGGTCCGAGAGAATAATTTAACCCAGGAGGCCAAAGGACACTATAAGAGACTTATGTCTTTAATAAGACCCCAAGGACATGAAGCCACGAACACAACACTGGAATCCTGAGGGCCTCTAGAAGGTGAAACTCTAAATTAACGTCTAAGAACCTAACTCTATGAACCCGAGGATTTGACATAAACCCAGAAGGATTTTTAGGTACGAAGACTTTCTTCATCTCTGAACCATCAGATCAGGGGAAAAGGAGGCCAAGGTGACCGAGAATGCCAGCTTAGACGTCTCACTATTACCAAGGAGTACGTATTTTCTACAATACGCTACTTTCATAGGAAATCATGACGCTTAGAGCACGCTCAATCATTACGGGACTGACGTTACCTAACACGCCAAATCAGTAGAGTTGGTGGCAGGCCTCCCAACACACACCAACGCCACGTGTCTCCATTTCTAGGGCATATCCCTCTCTATAAATACCTTATCTAAACGACTGAGAAAATGATTCAACAGCTAGCATTTTGCATACACACTGTAAGCAGTGTCTAAGAGAAAGAAAGAAAAAGAGAAAAAGGCGCAAGAGAGAAAGCTAGAAAAGTGAAGAGGGGATATGATCTCACGTGTTGCTATCCTGTGTGACTATCAAAAGTACCCCTGTGATTATTTGTAACTCATTCTATGTGTAGTGGAACCTTTTGGACCCAGCGTCCTATCACTGTGATTTTTTTCCTTTCATTAAAAAAGGGATTTTTCACGTGAAATCCTCGTGTATTGTACCCTCCTCCCTTTTTTTTCCTGTCACGTTATTCTCTTTGAATTTAACGATCACTATTGTGTTGCACGATTTAGTCTATCCGAGGATATCGAAAGAATACAAAGTGTGAACTCGGATTCTCGTCGTACGGCAGTCGGAACTCGAGGACGCAACAAGAACATTTTATTGACACATAAACACGTGTTATTTGGGGTCGTTTCCAGATGATTTAAAATTGAGATTTTGAGAGTAATTAAAATAAATCTATCAGGTAAATTTATATATTATATATTTAAAAGTAAATAGATAATTTAATAACAAATGAATTCGTGAATCCAAAAAAAATAAAATAAAATAAAATTTTACGTAAATTTTGAATTTTGGGCGCAGGCCGTGCTCGCCGTCCAGAGCAAGCCAGAGTGCGATTTCTCGTTCCCGCTCTTTATTCCTGCCTTCCGCCCAGCTATTCGTCGTCATTCAATCCGTAAGCGAGAGAACAGAAAGATGCTTGGAAGGATTAGGGCGCCACCTTTACCATTAGAATGTTTGGGGCTGGAGTCACCTCCTTCTAAGATCGTCAAAGACGACTGTTTCTCTATCTACGGTACTTCCCTTCTAATCTGCATTTATTCTTCATATTCCTTCTGTAATTTATGGTTGTTCTTGTTGATTTATTGGAAATAGATAATCGGTCGAACGGCAGTCAAGATAGTTTCTCTTTTTATGAGAAATTGGAGCAAAGAATAATGTAAACGTGATAATTCGTGTTTCGGTTTGTGCTTAATTAGTGAAACGGATCGGAATATGCACTAGCCGCAGAACTCTAGAAATATGCCCTTGCGAAGAACTCTGAAATGGCTATATCTTGAGTTACTTTAAAGGTTTTTTTTTTTGAAAATTAATTGGCGTGCAGTCATAAAAGTGGCTTGTTATTTTAATTAATTTCTAGAGAATTTTTTTTAAAGGAGAATTAATATCAACGTATTACTAATTTTTAAAGTAAACATTTCCTAAAGCTTTTTCCCCCATTTGCTTCAAGTTTTACAATTAAGGTAATCTGATTTTGAGTCTAACTTTCGAACCAGGAATATGCAATTTGGTACGTTCATGCTAAAGATAACTATGTACATGGGTGGGGTTCAAGTCCTTTCTATCTTGTCGTTGTAATGCTTTAGAACAAAGTGGGATCTCAAATTAACCAATCAGAATTTTTTTAGTAGTTTCACCAGATAAAAGTAGATAGTTTTAGATGAAAACAATGTTTGAGAGATGACGTTTAAGTTATTAGTTGTATGTAATTGTCTGTGTTAGAGTTGGAAAGAACAAAAATAATGCAGCTGCACTTGACCATTCTGAAACTTTGAGGAAAAGGAAACAGATGGAAATGTGGGGCAAAAGACTTGGTAAAATTTTGGTCTAAAAGAGTAGGTAAAAAAGAAAAAAGTAGCTTTGAAAAGTATTTCTTTTCCCCTATTTTCATTGAGCTTTCAGGGCCAAGAGGGAACCGGCATTGGTGCAGCATAATAGTAACTTATCAAAGTAAGACAGTAAGTTATGTCACTTGGGTATGATTGTCAGGCATGGTTTTGTGCTGCTAGGTCAGATTCGGATCCTTCCAATATGTCTAAATTTTTCATCCATATGGGGTTTCCAAAAGTCACAATTATGCTTGATTATCAATTGTTGGAATTTTTGCAGTAAAATGTGATTATTGAATGTTTGTTATTGGTATGGTGAATGAGTATATTATTTGCAGAGAAAGGGATCAGCGTGCATTTATTCTCTCACTTGTTTATATGTGCGTAAGTGTGGAAGAATCAATTTCCTCTTAATTTTTATCTAGCTTTAGTGCCCAAGTGGTGGGGCTTCTCATTGCTTTATTAACTCGTGAGAAAACAGCATTTAGACCCATTAACACCTAGAGGGTCTGAATGGATGTTTTTATACAAAAGGACAAATCAAAAATATTGTAATTCTAATACACATAAAAGAACTTCTGATCTAGATGTCAAATACTATTCAATCCCATAGGAAAATAGAATAATTAAAATGTTGTAGAAGAGATAACACAAGAATTACTGACAAATAAAAACTTGAAAGTACTATGTTCTAAAAAAAATTCTCAGGGCTATCAAGTATTAATTATAAAATCCACTATATGAAAGAGGTGGTTTACAGATTGACGAACAGGTGCACTAACTCTAGACAATGGACTCCGGACAAGTAGCTATTTAAGGCATTCTTTTATACAAGCAGGCTCAAAGCTGTTGGGACGCTTCTAATTTCTCCCATTGGATCTCCAAAGAATGAACACTTTTTCTAAACATAGATGTTCAAATGCGAAATTGGAATCCTTTCCCTATACTCAGTGGAACACATGACGTGTGTGTGTCTGATGAAAATTAAGGAGAGAATTACAATATGTAGGAACTCATCATCACTCAACAAAAGATAAATTTCTCAAGGAAAATTCAGAATACAAGACATACGAAAATCTAAGTCTCCTTTGATTGGTTATTGCTTTGCTCTCCTTGCATGCTATTGGAAGAGACAACTCCCCCATATGATACAAATTAAGCCAATTGTTGAAAACCTCCAGCCAGCAGCCTAATCATAGGTGATTGCAATTCTTAGCTTGAGCCAACATCACACTGGAACCATGCTAACGACTTTTGGGATTTCTTAGTTAGACTCTGGAATATTTTGGCATGAGCTGAAGTCTTCCTGATATCCTGCAGCTTTTATCTTGATTGACTCTGGAAAAATTCAGTATGAGCTAAAGTCATGTTGATTTCATGTGGTTTTCATCCTGATTGATCGGAAAATTCCGCATCAACTAAAGTCACCATGCGACTTTCAACCTGATATGTTATACTCAATTTACCTTAACTGAACACATCCAAAACCTAGAATATAACTTATACAATAGTTTAAATCAGCTAGTAATGTCACAGAAAGGTGTCAACCTTGTTAGGTCTAACAACTTTCTTTACGTTGATGTAGAGGCCACACTAATGAAGCTTAAGCTAGGTTCTCAACACAGTCCAAGCTCACCAGATGAAGGATCAGACGAAGGAACAGAGGGTACTTCTAAAAGCATATCAGGAGGATCAAAGCATAATTTAGGCTCAAACTCTCAAGATGCAATGACTTTCCTGGAAACCTTCACAAGCTCGAGTGTTTCAGAGGATTCCCTAAGAGATTCAATCTTTCACAGGGAGGAGGGCATGCCCACCGGCAGGGTTTGTTCTTCCACAAGTGTTTCCCCTACTCTCAGCTCAAACCGAAAGGGCCGAAATCTTTCAATTCTTTATCTGTTTTCCAAGTATGAGAGTTCTCACTGAACTCAAAGCTTCCCCTACAACGAAGCAATGATTGTTGAAGAGCCTTCTTCTTTGACAAGTATTTCCAGGAGTTCCAGTGATTCTGAATCTGTCTGATGGCTGGGAAAGGCAGTCATGACAGCGCTCTGTGTATCTGCTCCATGTTTGATAATTAAACTGTAATTAGCTATGGATCACAAAGGCGGTAACATATGATAGCTGAACCGATTGCTGAACTTCTTGTGAATGATGAGCCTTTCCGGGTTTATCTGCCCTTTTTTTTCTGTAACAAACAATTATCTCCTGCATTTCGTGGGTTTAGGCCAATTCTGGGTATATGCTTGGCCATCAATGATCCTGTGCCTCGTAAATCTAAGCATGTAAAGCATGTAGTAGTAGGAAACAACTTTTCAACTATAGATAGGGGTTAGGTTTGTTGAACCATGTTGTGTTAGTGGTTTGGTCTTTTATGTATTGAGCTCTAATTTGATTGTACCGATGAGATTGGAGATAATGTAATGAGAATTATGGCTGTATGGAGAAGACTGGAAGCCCCATAGAGTAAGAACAATTACCTTGTAATGACAATTACGTGGTGTCGTTGGGACTAAGCAGGGAGGTTTGATCCTCCAGTTTTCATTGCTTTCCTCTTACTATCATTTTTCCTTTTTTTCTCAAGGCCATTGTGTGGTTGATTGTGGGGACTTAAGGCTTTCCAGCAAAGGAAAATTGCCCAGACTAGTTAACTGATGGTTAGAATACTTGTGGGTGTCCTTATCTTATTACTGTGATTGGTACGAGTTACCCAAAAAAAAAAACTGTGATTGGTACGAGGAAGTACCATTTGCCTCGTTACGTTTAAAATCCAATCTATATGAACTGGAACATCATAGTACAGAGGATAAATTTGTTTCTGAAGGGCACTGAAAACATTGAATGAACTCTACCGCTTGGAGAGGGGTGGGAACACTCCGTCTTTTTGATATTTCTCTTTGTTATGTCCGTCATGCCTTGAAGAGGAAATGGAATGTAATTGATAATTATGTAACGCTTAGTTGTTGAATTAAAATAAAATTAGATAGAAATAAAATAATTATTTTTAAAAAATAAAATAAAATAAAAATAGAGTTTAAAATTAATATTTTTTTATTTAATTAGTCATTTAGAATAAATAAAATTTAATTATGAATTAATTTTTTAACAGTCTTAACAAGAAAATTAATAAAAAAATTAATATAAAATGAGTCATTCATTTTTATCTAATAAATAATATTTTAACTTGTGTTAAAAGGTTTGAATAGGCTTAATCAAAATTTAGTGACTTGATTGATTTTATATTATTGACCTAAAATTTTATAGAATTTGATTAATCCATGTTAATATTATAGATTGATATAGTAAGAAAATCATACTCGATTATTTTTTTAGTGGAGTATAATCACAACTGAAAACAATTGATTTGGGTTGATCCAAAGTTATTTTTTATTTTAAATAAATATTAAGGTTAAAAAGTTATTTTAATAAATCATATCTTCATCTAATTAATATTTTTTATATAAAAATTTTTTATTTAAAAATATATCATGGTAGCACTTCAATCTATGTATTAAAATTTTTAAAATATTTTAAGTTTTAGTTATTTTTATGTATTTATAATTTTTTAAAGAAAAAATATTTAAAAATTAAAAACATTCATGTCTTGATCTAAATCAATTTGATCTAGACTATGAATATGTTCAGTGTGACTAGATTAAGTGATTGTTTTTTTTATCTTAATTTGTTCCATATTTAATCTAAATTTAATTTTAATTAAGTCTCATTTGAAATAAAAATAAATAAAAAAGTATTTTGTAATATTATTTCTTAATTACCAAGAATAAAACTATGGGTGTTGATCGGGACGTTAGTAATGGACTCGTCCAAAATGGATAATAGGTCCAGAATCGATAACGGCAAATTATACCTAGGACGGTCAACGCTACCGTTGATTGGAGGAGCGCAACAAGTATACCGGACGTGGCTTAGGATAAACGCGACCCAGATTGAAATCCGACAACGCGCACTTTTTTAAGCCTCAATGGTCGTCTGCCTTAATTTTTCGCATCTCCAAGAAGGCAATCTTATCTGTAATGGCAATCTCCCATAATTAAAACATATCTCGAAAGGAAGGAGCACAAATTAGCGCGCGACTCACAAAAGATGCCCTAATGGTCACTGCATACGGTATCTCCACAGAAGGAAGGGAATCCTCCTTCCTGACTGTTGCAACCCAGAATGACGCCCGCATCTATGTTGGGAAAGGCAACGATCCTCACAGAAGGCAGACATCCTGCCTCGTCATCCAAGGAAAGAAGTGGGAGCCATCGACTATAAAATACTATGGAGATTCACTTCACAGGCAGGCTCTCTTGCATACTAAGACGCTCGCTTGCACATGCAAGCTAACAAAACCTCTCGAAACTCTTAAGCATCCCAATGCTCTCTCTCTGTTGCTAGTTCCCCATAAGCTCAGTGCTCAGAGAAATTTCTTTACACAAGCATCTACAACCAAAGTCATTTTCTCCACGAGTGCGCCTCCCACCATCATTCTCAAAGCCTAGTCTCGACATTCATCTTTACGTTTCTGTATTTACCTTCTCACCCTCAGAAGGCTATTTATTGGTTTGAGTGCCGAAATATTTTTGGTGGGACTCAATCCCGTCGTCATCTGACCTCTGTTTGAAGTTGTGGTGTGTAGGATCCCAAGCTCAGTGAGGCACGCTTGAGCCCATGGCCTGGCGTGGAGAATTTAGCCGGGCGGCGACGCCGATCGGACGGAGTTGAAGCGCGCCCGAGCGGCGGTAATATAATCGTCCACGCGGCGCGAGACGTATATTATATAAGAAAAAATATGATCAATGATGACGGGCACGACCAAACTAGCACTAATGCACCGGATCCCATCAAAACTCCGAAGTTAAACGTGCTTGGGCGAGAGTAGTACTAGGATGGGTGACCTCATTGGAAGTCCTCATATGACGCCCTTTTTCTCTTTATTTTAGGCGTCCTGCGATAAGGTAAAGAAAGGCGCGCTTGAGCCCATGGTCTGGCATGGAGAATTTAGCCGGGCGGCGACGCCGATCGGACGGAGTTGAAGCGCGCCCGACCGGCGGTAATATAATGGTCCATGCGGCGCGAGACGGATATTATATAAGAAACAATACGATCAATAAAGACGGGCACGACCATGCCAGCACTAATGCACCGGATC